>ML798343.1:99499-126350 GCA_009831015.1 Picea engelmannii | reverse complement strand
CCTTCTTCTCTATGTGGCCAAATTAGGTGAAATAAAGTGTAAATGAATGTATTAACCAATATCTAGGAGTCTAATCTAGGTATAAACTAATGTAAGTTAGGATTATGCTCCAACACCCCCCCTTAAGCCTAACTGTAATGACACAAAATTTGAGTCCCGACAACTTGGCTATTTTAGGTACTCATTACATAAAAGAATTCCTCAAGAAAAGATGAAAGAGGGAAAACCTCATGGGAAAAAAACCTCCCCCCAAAAGAGGAAAAGAAATGTTGAGTGGCCAAAAGTGACCTACTCAGTTGTCTCCACCACTCCAAGCATAGCTCTCAGTTCTGAAAATTTCATTTCAGTGACGGACTTGGTGAAGATGTCTGCAACCTCAGAGTGTGAATTTGGATTTGAACCAAGTGACATATAGAAATGTATGTGCAAAAATGGTTTTGTGGCAGCCAGGGCTTCAGGAGCCCCAAAAAACTGTGATCTAGTCCTTGTATCCGCAGGATCACCGACTAGTTCACCCGCATCTTGCAGGGTTTTCTCTGCCCAAGTTGGCAACTGAGTTGGAGAATCCATGAACTTCTCCTCATCCTATGTATCAGACCTGAAAGGATGCTCTGATGGCTGTTCTGAAGTGCTCGAAGAATTTTCTGACTCCTCCTCATTAGTGACAACAAGTGGTTCCTCGGCAGGGTCTTCTGAAAAATCATGCAATGATTTTTCTTCAAACTTCACACTTCGAGCTAGAATGAAATTTTCAGTGTGAAAGTCCTGCAATATATATCCTTTGACACCTTCAAGATATCCAACAAATATGCATTCAACACTTTGAGGCTCTAAAGGCTTCCTCTTATCTGTCGGAATGTGAGCCCATGCTCGTGAACAAAAAATATGAAAGTGCGACACTTTCGGTTTCTTACCAGTCCAACATTCAAAAGGAGTGGTGCCTTTGAGTGATTTGTGAGGAAATCGATTCTGAATGTATGCTACATAATTAATAGCTTCATCCCATAGATTTGGAGCTAATTATTTCGACTGTAGCATACAATTTTCCATTTCTTTTAAGGATCGGTTTTTCCTCTCCACAACACCGTTCTATTGTGGTATATATGGCACTGTGTGTTGTAGTTGTATATCGATTGAAGGTTGCGGGAATGGGCCCGTAATGTCACTGTTAATAATACCAAGAGGTGAAGAGGCTCTCTGTGCCTTCCCTTTGTCAAACTTTTTCTCTGGATGCTTGCCAAGAATGCATCCTTGACATACACCGCTTGTGAATTTAATAGTTGGCAATCCTTCTACCATGTTTTCCTTGCTGAGTTGATGCAAGTACTTATAGTTTAGATGGCCAAATATTTCATTCCATAACCTGCTGATATAATTAGATTGTGACAGAAATACAGTGCTAGTAGATTTA
Organism: Picea engelmannii; assembly: GCA_009831015.1. Taxonomy (NCBI): domain Eukaryota; kingdom Viridiplantae; phylum Streptophyta; class Pinopsida; order Pinales; family Pinaceae; genus Picea; species Picea engelmannii. The sequence continues at coordinate 124,939 of ML798343.1, read as the reverse complement.
GGAACAAAATGGGAGAAGAAATACAAACGAGAACCGTGATCTGCAATTCCATGTGCAAGTTGTGAGCCTATGGAAATGTCGGTAATCATTGCGGAGTCCGAAGTGAAATCCACCTTCCTTCCAGAGTCGGAATGAGTGATCTAATATATTAAGAGAAGATTTGCAGACAGCGATGGAACATGAAGCACATTTGTGAAGCAGCCCCGTTCAAGATCAACAATTCCTTCTCCGCACACCTTTGCGGGTGTGGCATCTCCCAAGTAAATTGGGGATCTGGTGCTTTCTTCGATGGAGGAAAATTCATCTTTTGATGCAGCCATATAGTTCAATGCACCTGAATCAAGAATCCAAGTTGATGGAGTGGATGTGACAGCCATTAAATCATGACCATCTCGTGCTCTCCCTCCCGTTTTGTTATCATCTTTTTTCTTTGCATTTTCGGGCACCGTGAGATTGTGCTGCTGCAATTGCTTAGCCATCTCATCGATAGTCTTCCTCATGCAATTTTCTTCGGGATGAAAACCTTTGGAATAGTAGCTGCAAAGTGTTCTTTCCTTCTTCTTCCTCTTACCCTTATGCTCAGAAGATTTCTCTGAAGATTGTGTGAATCTCTCCTTCTTCGATTCAGGAAATTTACCCGTTCCTATTTCCTTGTCTTTTCCAATGCTCTTTGGAGCATCAGTAGCCGCAAGTGCTTGGTTCTTGGAACACTTGATGTCACCCATTTCAAATAACCTAGCTTGCTCTTGAGTCAATGCTGCAATGAAATCATTCAATGGAGACATTTTCCATTTTTCCTGAGTCAATTTAGATGCTTGAAAAGACGACACAAATACGGAATATTCAATTCCTAGTTTCGAGAGAATTGAAAGGATGAGTTGTTCTTCCTCTTTCGTGACTCCACATGCATTAAGTTCAATGAGGAGGGATTTGAACTTGGTGAAGAATTCTTGCAGGTTTATGAAATGAATTGGACTTAGGGATATGAGTTCATTCTCTAGTTGATGCACTCTCATGCATCATGCTTGTCAAATAGTCCTTCCAATGTGGTCCAGACCACATCGGGAGTAGTGGATCCACTGACATGAAAGAGAAGATCTCTGGAAATTGATAAGAATATCAGACCAATTGCTTCATCTAATTTATTGAAATACTTTATCTTCTCTGCTGTAGCAGTCGGTTCTTTCTCCGTTCCCATTGTTACTCGGTAAAGCCCTTTGCTTCGGAGGAGCAGAGAGATCTTTGTCTTCCATTCGAAGTAATTGAAATGATTTAGAATGAGATTTGTGGGATGAGAGAGATGATCCATTGTTTCTTTCTGTGCCTCTTGATGATCTATACCTGCAAAAAAACCCGTGTACAATCCACTAGATTCAATCTAGCTCCGATACCATGTAGAATTCCTGCAGAAACCCCGATAGATCTAGAATTCTAGTTAAATTGAACACAAACAATTTGCTGATATTCAAGAGATGAGAGAAAGTTTTTGCTCCATAAATCAGAGAATTATATTAATCGAAAATGAATATACATTATCAACCATCCCCAAAAAGAAGAGAGGAGGTGAATATATAGAATTTCCAACATAGAAATTCTAGTCAAAAAAAGCTAGAAATAGCTAAAATAGGTGTCATAAGCTAAGGGAGACCACATAGTTCGACCTAGACCACTAAAGATACATTTCACACACTCATTAATGTGCACAATATTTAAGTGATGCACATTATCTCACTTAAGCTCACTTAACTGAAAAGAGAAGCAGTTCCAACTCACTTAATTGACCCGAAATACTAGTTACTAATAATAGTAACAGCAAAAATCATTAATTAAGGAATAAATATCTCACTCAAAGAAGAGGTGTGAAATCCCCAATAATATATGAGTTTTTCATGGGGGAGTTGGAATAAATCAAGGATAAATCAAGAATAAATCAAGAAAAATCAAGAAAATCAAGAACAGGGAGTTGAGTCTAGATCTAAAATTAGCAGTTTTCCCTAAAATCTAGGGATGAGGCGCCATTCTTCTCTATGTGGCCAAATTAGGTGAAATAAAGTGTAAATGAATGTATTAACCAAGATCTAGGAGTCTAATCTAGGTATAAACTAATGTAAGTTAGGATTATACTCCAACACCCCCCCTTAAGCCTAACTGTAATGACAAAAAAATTGAGTCCCGACAACTTGGCCATTTTAGGTACTCATTACATAATAGAATTCCTCATGAAAAGAGGAAAGAGGGAAAACCTCGTGGGAAATCCCCCCCCAAAAAAAGAGGAAAAAAAATGTTGAGTAGCCAAAAGTGACCTACTCAGTTGTCTCTACCACTCCAAGCATAGCTCTCAGTTCTGAAAATTTATTTTCAGTGAAGGACTTGGTGAAGATGTTTGCAACCTCAGAGTGTGAATTTGGATCTAAACCAAGTGAAATATAGAAATGTATGGGAAGCAAGGGTTCTGTGGCATCCAGGGCTTGAGGAGCCCCCAAAAAATGTGATCTAATCCTTCTTGTATCCGCAAGATCACCGACTAGTTCACCTGCATCCTGCAGGGTTTTCTCTGCCCAAGTTGGAAACTGAGTTGGAGAAGCCATGACCTGCTCCTCATCCTCTTTATCAGACTTGAAATTATACTCTGATGGTTGTTCTGAAGTTCTCTAAGAAGTTTCTGACTCCTCCTCATTAGTGACAACAAGTAGTTCCTCAGCAGGGTCTTCTGAAAAATCATGCAGTGATTCTTCTTCAAACTTCACACTTCGAGCTAGAATGAACTTTTCAGTGTGAGAATCCAGCAATATATATCCTTTGACACCTTCAGGATATCCAAAAAATATGCATTCAACACTTTGAGGCTCAAAAGTCTTCCTCTTATCTTTCGAAATGTGAGCCCATTCTCATGAACCAAAAATACAAAAGTGCGACACTTTCGGTTTCTTAACGGTCCAACATTCAAAAGGAGTGGTGCCTTTGAGTGATTTGTGAGGAAATTGGTTCTGAATGTATGTTGCACAATTAATAGCTTCAGTCCATAGCTTGGAAGCTAATGATTTCGACTGTAGCATACAATTTGTCATCTCTTTTAAGGACCAGTTTTTCCTCTCTGCGACACCATTATGTTGTGGTATATATGGCACTGTGTGTTGTAGTTGTATACTGATTGAAGGCTACAGGAATGGGCCCGTAATGTCACTGTGAATCATCCCAAGAGGTGAAGAAGCTCTCTATGCCTTCCCTTTTTCAAACTTTTTCCCTGGATGCTTGCCAAGAATGCATCCTTGACATACACCGCTTGTGAATTTAATAGCTGGCAATCCTTCTACCATGTTTTCCTTGTTGAGTTGATGCAAGTACTTATAGTTTATATGGCCAAATATTTTATGCAATAACCTACGAATATCATTATATTGTGACAGAAATACAGTGCTAATAGATTTAGGACCAAATTGGAGAAGAAATACAAACGAGAACCGTGATCTGCAATTCCATGTGCAAGCTGTGAGCCTGTGGAAATGTCGGTAATCACTACGGAGTCCAGAGTAAACTCCACCTTCCTTCCAGAGATGGAATGAGTGATCTGATATATTGAGAGAATATTTGCAGACAGCGAGGGAACATGAAGCACATTTGTGAAGCAGCCCCCTTCAAGATCAACAATTCCTTCTCCGCACACCTTTGCAGGTGTGGCATCTCCCAAGTAAATTGGGGATCTGGTGCTTTCTTCGATGGAGGAAAATTCATCTTTTGATGCAGCCATATGGTTCAATGCATTTGAATCAAGTATCCAAGTTGATGGAGTGGATTTGACAGCCATTAAAGCATGACCATCTCGTGCTCTCCCTTTCATTCTGTTATCATCTTTCTTCTTTGCATTTTCGGGCACTGTGAGATTGAGTTGCTGCAATTGCTTAGCCATCTCATCGATAGTATTCCTCATGCAATTTTCTTCAGGATGAAAACCTTAGGAACAGTAGCTACAAAGTGTTATTTCCTTCTTCTTCTTCTTACCCTTAGGCTCAGAAGAGTTCTCTGAAGATTCTGCAAATCTCTCCTTCTTCGATTCAGGAAATTTACATGTTCCTTTTTCCTTGTCTTTTCCACTGCTCTTTGGAACATCAGTAGCCGCAAGTGCTTGGTTCTTGGAACACTTGATGGCACCAATTTCAACTAACCTAGCTTGCTCTTGATTCAATTTAGATGCTTGAAAAGACAACACAAATACGGAATATTCAGGGCCTAGTTTCGAGAGAATTGAAAGGATGAGTTGTTCTTCCCCTTTCGTGACTCCACATGCATTAAGTTCAACGAGGATGGATTTGAACTTGGTGAAGAATTCTTGCAGGTTGCTGAAATGAATTGGACTTAGGGATATGAGTTCATTCTCCAGTTGATGCACTCTCATTGCATCCTGTTTGTCGAATAGTCCTTCCAATGTGGTCCAGACCACATCAGGAGTAGTGGCTCCACTGACATGAAAGAGGAGATCTATATAAATTGATAGGCATATCATCCCAACTGATTCATCTAATTTATTGAAATACTTTATCTTCTTCGTTGTAGCGGTCCGTTCTTTCTTCGTTCCCATTGTTACTCGGTAAAGCCCTTTGCTTCGAAGGAACAAAGAGATCTCTGTCTTCCATTCGAAGTAATTGAAAGGATTTAAAATGAGTTTTGTGGGATGAGAGAGATGATCCATTGTTTCTTTCTACACCTCCTGATGATCTATACCTACAAATAAAACCGTGTAAAATCCACTAGATTCAATCTAGCTCTGATACCATGTAGAATTCCTGCAGAAACCACAATAGATATAGAATTCTAGTTAAATTGAACACAAACAATTTGTTGATATTCAAGAGATGAGAGAAAGTTTTTGCTCCATAAATCAGAGAATTATATTAATCAAAAATGAATATACATGAGCAACCATCCTCAAAAAGAAGAGAGGAGGTGAATATATAGAATTTCCAACATAGAAATTCTAGTCAAAAAAAGCTAGAAATAGCTAAAATAGGTGTCATAAGCTAAGGGAGACCACATAGCTCGACCTAGACCATTAAAGATACATGTCACACACTCATTGATGTCCACAAGAGTTAAGTGATGCGCATTAGCTCACTTAAGCTCACTTAACTGACAAGAGTAGCAGTTCCAACTCACTAACTGACCCGAAATAGTAGTTACTAATAATAGTAACAGCAAAAATCATTAATTAAGGAATAAATATCTCACTCAAAGAGGAGGTGTGCATTCCCCAATAATATATGATTTTTTCATGGGGGATTTGGAATAAATCAAGGATAAGTCAAGAATAAATCAAGAAAAATCAAGAACCAGGAGTTGAGTCTTGATCTAAAATTAGCAATTTTCCCTAAAATCTAGGGATGAGGCGCCCTTCTTCTCTATGTGGCCAAATTAGGTTAAATAAAGTGTAAATTAATGTATTAACCAAGATCTAGGAGTCTAATCTAGGTATAAACTAATGTAAGTTAGGATTCTGCTCCAACACCCCCCCTTAAGCCTAACTGTAAAGACAAAAAATTTGAGTCCCAACAACTTGGCCATTTTAGGTACTCATTACATAAAAGAATTCCTCATGAAAAGAGTAAAGATGGAAAACCTCGTGGGAAACCCCCCCCACCCAAAAAAAAAAGAGGAAAAAAAATGTTGAGTGGCCAAAAGTGACCTACTCAGTTGTCTCCACCACTCCAAGCATAGCTCTCAGCTCTGAAAATTTATTTTCAGTGAAGGACTTGGTGAAGATGTTTGCAACCTCAGAGTGTGAATTTGGATCTAAAACAAGTGAAATATAGCAATGTATCGGAAGCAAGGGTTCTGTGGCAGCCAGGGCTTGAGGAGCCCCAAAAAACTGTGATCTAGTCCTTCTTGTATCCGCAGGATCACCGACTAGTTCACCCGCATCTTGCAGGGTTTTCTCTGCCCAAGTTGGCAACTGAGTTGGAGAAGCCATGACCTGCTCCTCATCCTCTTATCAGACCTAAAAGGCTACTCTGATGGTTGTTCTGAAGTGCTCGAAGAAGTTTATGACTCCTCCTCATTAGTGACAACAAGTGGTTCCTCGGCAAGGTCTTCTGAAAAATCATGCAGTGATTCTTCTTCAAACTTCACACTTCGAGCTAGAATGAACTTTTCAGTGTGAGAGTCCAGAAATATATATCCTTTAACACCTTCAGGATATCCAAAAAATATGCATTAAACACTTTGAGGCTCCAAATTCTTCCTCTTATCTGTCAGTATGTGAGCCCATGCTCGTGAACCAAAAATACGAAAGTGCGACATTTTCGGTTTCGTATCGGTCCAACATTCAAAAGGAGTGGTGCCTTTGAGTGATTTGTGAGGAACTCGGTTCTGAATGTATGCTACATAATTAATAGCTTCAGCCCATAGCTTGGAGGCTAATGATTTCGACTGTAGCATACAATTTGTCATCTCTTTTTAGGACCGGTTTTTCCTCTCCGCAACAACGTTCTGTTGTGGTATATATGGCACTGTGTATTGTAGTTGTATACTGATTGAAGGCTGCAGGAATGGGCCCGTAATGTCACTTTGAATCATCCCAAGAGGTGAAGAATCTCTCTGTTCCTTCCCTTTGTCAAACTTTTTCTCTGAATGCTTTCCAAGAATGCATCCTTGACATACACCACTTGTGAATTTAATAGCTGGCAATCCTTCTACCATGTTTTCCTTGCTGAGTTGATGCAACTACCTATAGTTTAGATGGCCAAATATTTCATGCCATAACCTTCTGATACCATTAGATTGTGACAGAAATACAGTGCTAATAGATTTAGGAACAAAATGGGAGAAGAAATACAAACGAGAACCGTGATCTGCAATTCCATGTGCAAGTTGTGAGCCTATGGAAATTTCGGTAATCACTGCGGAGTCCGGAGTGAACTCCACCTTCCTTCCAGAGCCAAAATGAGTGATCTGATATATTGAGAGAAGATTTTCAGACAGCGAGGGAACATGAAGCACATTTGTGAAGCATCCCCCTTCAAGATCAACAATTCCTTCTCCACACACCTTTGCGGGTGTGGCATCTCCCAAGTAAATTGGGGATCTGGTGCTTTCTTCGATGGAGGAAAATTCATATTTTGATGAATCCATATGGTTCGATGCACCTAAATCAAGGATCCAAGTTGATGGAGTGGATGTGACAGCCATTAAAGCATGACCATCTCGTGCTCTCCCTCCCATTTTGTTATCATCTTTCTTCTTTTCATTTTCGGGTACCGTGAGATTGTGTTGTTGCAATTGCTTAGCCATCTCATCAATAGTCTTCCTCATGCAATTTTCTTTGAGATGAAAACCTTTGGAAAAGTAGTTGCAAAGTGTTCTTTCCTTCTTCTTCTTCTTACCTTTAGGCTCAGAAGAGTTCTCTGAAGATTGTGTGAATCTATCCTTCTTCGATTCAGGAAATTTATCCATTCCTTTTTCATTGTCTTTTCCACTACTCTTTGGAGCATCAGTAGCCGCCAGTGCTTGGTTCTTGGAACACTTGATGGCACCCATTTAGACTAAATTAGCTTTCTCTTGAGTCAATTTTGCAATGAAATCATTCAATAGAGGTATTTTCCATTTTTCCCGAGTCAATTTAGATGCTTGAAAAGACGACACAAATACGGAATATTCAGGGCCTAGTTTTGAGAGAATTGAAAGGATGAGTTATTCTTCCCCTTTCGTGACTGCACATGCATTAAGTTCAACGAGGAGGGATTTGAACTTGGTGAAGAATTCTTGCAGGTTGCTGAAATGAATTGGACTTAGGGATATGAGTTCATTCTCCAGTTGATGCACTCTCATTGCATCCTGCTTGCCGAATACTCCTTCCAATGTGGTCCAGACCACATCGGGAGTAGTGGCTCCACTGACATGAAAGAGGAGATCTCTGGAAATTGATAGGCATATCAGCTCAATTGCTTCATCTAATTTATTGAAATACTTTATCTTCTCCACTGCAGCAGTCGGTTCTTTCTCCATTCCCACTGTTACCCAGTAAATCCCTTTGCTTCGGAGGAGCAGAGAGATCTTTGTCTTCCATTCGAAGTAATTGAAAGGATTTAGAATTATTTTTGTGGGATGAGAGAGATGATCCATTGCTACTTTATGCGCCTCCTGATGATCTATACCTGCTAGAAATAGCTAAAATAGGTGTCATAAGCTAAGGGAGACCACATAGTTCGACCTAGACCATTAAAGATACATGTCACACACTCATTGATGTCCACAAGAGTTAAGTGATGCGCATTAGCTCACTTAAGCTCACTTAACTGACAAGAGAAGCAGTTCCAACTCACTAACTGACCCGAAATAGTAGTTACTAATAATAGTAACAACAAAAATCATTAATTAAGGAATAAATCTCTCACTCAAAGAGGAGGTGTGAATTCCCCAATAATAGATGAGTTTTGCATGGGGGAGTTGGAATAAATCAAGGATAAATCAAGAATAAATCAAGAAAAATCAAGAAAATCAAGAACTGGGAGTTGAGTCTTGATCTAAAATTAGCAGTTTTCCATAAAATCTAGGGATGAGGCGCCCTTCTTCTCTATGTGGCCAAATTAGGTGAAATAAAGTGTAAATGAATGTATTAACCAAGATCTAGGAGTCTAATCTAGGTATAAACTAATGTAAGTTAGGATTATGCTCCAACACCAATTAGGTAGTAGTGATGCTAGTAATTCAGATCAGCGAGCACCACTCGTTAATGATTGATGGGTTTTTCTATAGATTGATTTGCTTTACTTCCATATGGATTCTTTCTCTTCTATATGGATTATGTTTCTTTGGTTGCTTGAATGATTGCTTGATTGTTGCTGAAATGATACGATAGTGGTTTGCTACTGAAATCTCTTACAACTTTGGCTTTGGCTTTGGTTGTACTTATTGCTTCCATGGCTTAGAAATTGGATACTGGTACTTAGGCATACATAAATGTCATGGTTTCGATAGCATAGGCGACCATAGCTATGGATTAACTCTCTGCTACTATAGCTGCTTGGGCTATGGATATATAACAATCTTAGCTGGATCTACCATAACCATGTCCTTGCAAACCACATGACCTAGCAATGCGTCGAATGGCATGAAAAAGAAACATTTTGGATTAATGGGGCCTACAAAGTCAACAACTCACTTCTCGAATGCTTGCAGATCCCAAACAAGGTGCATGGGCATTTTATATCTCTTTGATAGCTAAACAAAGATAAGCTGAAAAGGGTGAGGCTAAGTCTGAAGTGCCCTAGATTTGACCATTCTAGTATTTATTACCCATGCTTCTTTAAGTCTTACTTTCAAAGGACATTTATTCAAGCTTAAAGGGAGGATAGTCTTCACTCCCCTAAGCGTCGATCCACCACTTTGATTTAGCAATTCTTTTGTGGCCAATTAGTTACTCCCTCGCCCTGGTTAGCTATTGAAGAAACATTTCAGTATTTTCCCCATTCGTTGGTATCCGTTCATCTCATTAGCTTGGATTTATTAAATTCTCAATGGATCAATCAATTGATTCTAGCTGTCATTCTCAAGAGCATCCTGGCATTATTTTTGGCTGTCATTTAGCAGGATGTACTCTTATAATCTATAGGGGGTTGTCGAACGATTCTACGTCCATAAACCCCTTGATCCGCAAAATAAATTGATTACAGACAGTTGAGGAAAGGTGATCTACTGGCTCTGTTTACGTATTTTGTGGGGATGGATTGATTAGAACCTATCCAAAAGTGAGTAAATATTTCCTTTCCCCCTAGCTAGTGGCTAGAACTAGCCTACCCCAAGAGAAGTCATTTGTGGGTGGGCCTTTTATCCATCCGGGTATAACGTTGCCTTTCAAGCACAAGTTCTCTATGGAAACCATAACACAAGTACCCCTCTTTCCCGACATAGGAGGGGATGGAAGAACAAAGAAGAAACAAATAGAGAGCTAAATGCACCATCCCCTCAATGGACAAGCGACTTCGTACCTTCCTTGATTGGTTCATAAAGAGGTAAGCCCCTCCTCCGTACCTAGCTCATATCCTACTATGAGATCATAAGGTAAGGAATGGTCCTACCTAATGAAATGTCGAACCTAGGCCAGCCAAATTAGAAAGATGTGATTGAGCGATCCATTGATGGATTTATTTAGTTATGGATATATTATATGTTTTCATGAGGGAGAAACAAAAAGACAGGCTACGATGGAGAAGAATCTTAGGCAACGTGCCCAGAGAAATCAATTCTATTTCCATTTAAACACACTCTATTTCCACTTTGTGACCTGAGGTATGAAGTTGCTCGACAAATAGGGAGAGGGGTGTTATACCATTTTTGTGAAGAAGTGACGTTCGCTTTTTTTATTCACAAATATGGGGTTAGTGGGCGGATGGCTAGTTGCAATTGCTAGGATTAATGGGATTGTTGGAATTGCTTGACACACTTTGAAATACTGGCCACTTGTGGTTTAAATCAGTAGAGCTAGCGAGGAAAAGGAACAATTCTTTAGTAACTAGACTAGATAGGCACTTTTTCTCATAGAAATGAATTAGGGAAATTTCATTTATGGGTGCACGAAATAAGGGACTTTAGCAGTTGGCATAAATTGGTTTTAGTGAGCGTGGGCCGAGAACTTAAAGCGGAGGGATCTATTACATGCTAGAGAAATGGAAGGTCAAGCTTTCCAGTTAGGGAAGGGTGATAGAGTCTGACACAATTAGGAGGGGAGGGATCATTAACAGAACAAACATGCCTCATTGAATGCTTTATCTATGTTTTAACCTGCACAAGACATTACGCCTTCTCTTATAATTTTTTTACCCTCAATCGTTCCAGTAGGGCTATGGGTAGGGTCAATTTATTACTTCGGCCTCCTCCAGAGCATAAATATTGTGGGTTTTCATCCCAGTTTCATGTGGCTAGTTTAATGTGGGTTCTCCCTCCTCCTTGCACTCTCACAATTATCATAATGAATGAGATGCAACCCTTTCACTTTCAAATTTTCCACCTCAATCTCGATAGGCCATGGTTTCACTCTCCAATTTTCCACTAGGTTATACCTATTTTACTTATTTCTTTGGGGGCAGGGGCTTAGGGTTAGTCACTTCCGGAATAACTACCAAAGAGGGAAGCATTCAAAAGGTTTTGAACATGTATAGTGTTATTACATATATCTGGAAGCTACCTCTACTCCCCAATCTCCTGCTATCGTCCTCTTCATTATAGTCTTAATTCCTACTTTCAAATCTAAAAATGCCATCATTCAGGCAGACAATGCAATAGTTCGGGTAAAGAATAATTCGACCCTCTTATCTATCTCTTCTTATTCTTGGGACCTGGGGGAGATAAACCATCTAGTCGTTGTAATTCAAGTTCTCTTGATCGAACCCAAGTGAGCTTACACTCATGGGAAATAGCACAAATATGAATGTTCTCCAGGGTATGAACGGGGGAGTTAAGAAAGAAAAGTTGACCAGAACGTAGCTAGTTGCTCACTTGGAAATTCCAGGCATATGACCCTTTTGGGCATGTGAATAACTTGATGTGCTTAATCTCAGATTCTATTCTCCATGATTCCAATGTATGTCTTCAGGACGGAATTCTTAACCGACTTCAGGTAGTGCCGTCTAGATTCTAAGTGTATCGCTAAAAATATATGTTGAGATGTTGGATCTTCTTTTCCCCCAATTTGAATTAGTAAGATCCACATATTAGAATTTGTTAATGCTCCTGCATAGTAGGTAAATAGCTTTCATTTCATATGGCTACCTAAATTTCTTACCAAGGCAAGAAGATCACTTGTTACTTCAAAATCCAAACGGATTAGAAGGTGCGGCCTAGTGCGACGATTTCGTGATTGAATTCCATTACACTTATTCATGGGTTGTTATTGTGGTTGGTCAAAATACTGTAACTGATTCCTCCAGCTCCTTCTCCGCGAGGGAAATCGTCGCCGCAAAATAGAGGGGGTTTACCCGCTCGACCAACAGGAGAGGATGCGCAAGCAGGCAAACCCGTATAGGGTTAGGCATTTAGGGCTCCCAAATAGGGGTCAATAGTCGCCCCAAAATAGAGGGGACCAAGCCTTTTTATGGAAGGTTCACTTCTAAATCCCTCACCCATATGAATGGGTTCGCGGGCTTTGCACCCTAATAAACTAGAGGACACAGTGTTACTGGGAAACTTATTTCCTGTTCAATTAGTTGATTCCATTTACTAAGTTTTTAGAGTTCTTTCAGAGCTTCTGCCTAGTTAAGAGAATCAAATCTAATTGGATTTCTCCTTTTTATCATACAGGGTATTGATCTAAGATGCCTTTGGATAATCTTCAGAGTGACCTTCAACAAGCACCAACCGAGGTTAGGGAATTAGAACACAATTATAATCACTTAATTTCCTTCCCCATCTAATGAAAATAACATGAAAACCATTGGCCAAATATAGAACTCAGTAGATCATATGGTTAGTTGTTGTAGAACTTTGTTTCCTTATGAGACTCTGTCTCCTAGTTTCAAAATGGAGCTTCAAACAAACCAGAGCCCACCCCATCATCGAAGGATTGTCTCTTTCAACCCCTGGCCATCTCATTCATTCACCTATCGAGGTTAGGTTGTTCTGTGGTAATGCACACGCCAATCCATTGTTCAGTGGTTATGAACAAGCCATGGTGAACATCATTCACATCCTCTTATGAGTGAGTAAGGCTACGCGCTGGAAAAATCATATTGTATTTTATATGTATACGCGTTGGATCACATAATATTGATTGTATACTTAGATTTTTATCTGGCCTGGATCAGTCATTTTTGAGATGTATATGTTCTGGCGATTTTTGGTAATGCCAATGGAAAAGTTCAATTCCGTGGTGTGCGCAATATCAATATATAAATATAAATAAAGACACGAATAATGTAATGAGTTACCCCCTGTGAGAACAATAATGCTCCCTAGAGATCGTCAGAATGAGTTGGAAAAAGGATAGGAAAGAAATCGTTCTTGTCATATAGCCCAACCTCGCCCCCACTATGACCCGTACAACTGGCTCTGGTAATTTCATGTGAATAAACATGCGATGTGAGAAGGAATGAACATGGCGAATATCACATATATATGATGCTATGCTCAAATTCAAAGAGATAATGAATTTCATATCCAATCTACAATAGAAGATAATTAAGAGAACCTCCTTCCTATCTACAATATATATTGGGTGGGTCACATCCTTTTAGAAGCATACCCCGCTTCTTCTCACAGTTATCCCCTTGGTAACCCGCATTTTTCCTTCTCATTATTCGCGGAGCAGTTAAGTCGGGTTGTATCTATCAGTGAGAATTAGACCTCTTACTCTCACACTTTTTTCGCCTTTCCTTTTCGGAGTTATACCCTTCGGTAACCTGACTTTTCTTCCTCTTTTTGGTCTTTAGAGAGACTTTGCACATTTTTTTCAAGTTATATTAGGAGTTGATTAAGAAATGGGTGGATAACAACGGGTTTGGGCATAGCAGGACACTTCAAGTAGTAAGCCGAGAGAAGACTTGCTCAATGTTGTGGGTCAATGAGAAATGATTTTGAAAACAAAGTGTACATGGAAGTTAGGCCATTCAATTACTCATGGTTGATTCTTTATCAAATATGTATCTTAGTATTGTGACCAACCTCGTGACCTCGTATCCTCATTAACCCAATAATATCACCATGTTGTAGATCGATTTGCTAAGGTTGGGCTTGCTAGTGACTTTGGTGGGCTCACGTGACCCTGTATCCTATTGATTGATTGCGGAAGATATGGTTCATGGTCTAGGCAGTGAAGGAAGGTCATTGTTTTCCTGCCTATCTTCATTCTTCACCCACTAAAAGGCAGGTCATTGAGAGGGAATGAAGGATCGCTACTCGACTGTAGATCGACTCGACTGCTCACTCCTATCCTATGGTGGGCCTCTCGCTACTCCGTTGAATGGGAAACCAGAAGCATTGATCGCTACTGCATAGCAGACTCCACTCCTATTGAATTGAATTGAATGGTAGATGACCGGAATGCTTAACGATAGGACGGTAGCGCTGATCGAATTGGTCGCTACGGGTAGACGCTACTTCTCCAGCCATGAAATTAAGGGAAATCCCAATCCTAGTCGGTGACCCGGACGACATGTGAATGCAGAGACGCTGATAACTTATGTGGCAGAAGTTAGAGAAGGTCAAAGTAGGGTTGGAGGTCCAGGCGGAGTAACGAATTACGAAGTAACGAAAACTGGCAAGGATATGAATACGACATAAAAATACAAGGTACAAATACCTCACTTGCTTGAAACTGTGCACAATCCTAAGGTATGGATGATAAGTAAAGATATAACCTTTGACTACCCAAGACCTTAGATCAGGGAAGGAATCATTGAATTATTGGCCTACCATGCCTACTTACACCTAGTCATCAGATTGGGGAAGGATGAGTTAGGAAGGATTAGTTGGTGGTAGTATAACCACTATCATACTTTTACTTTGACACAAATATAGGGTAAGGGTCTAGAAACTAGTATACTGCTACGCTTTTGTCTTGCTACGCTAAGGCACTGGCAAAGGTAATACAGGCTGGTGCTTATTCTATCACAACACCACCTTTTCATAGGGAATTTCCCATCCCCTCCATCCTCTATTTGATTGGGGCCCTAAGTAGGTGGGAATAGAGAAAGAAAGGGAAAATAGAGCAAGATCTACACCTCTGAGCCATGTTTTCACTCAACTATTTACCAAGTCGGGGCAACGTGTAGTTCCAGTTGTCGAGGTTTCCAGGGTCGGGTTGGAAGGCCCCTTAGCTTCAATATTCTGACCTACCTCCCTCTCAGACTTAATATATACCTCCCTTTTGCAGTTCATACCCACCTCCTTATCGCAGTTCGTTAGTCAGAATGACCCATTCCCTTTAAAGAAAACCTAAGAAGTTGGAGCCGCTCAAACCAATGGATTAGGGGAGGGGACGGCTGGTCTCCATACTTCAGAAGGGGTTTAACAACCGATAACTTTCACCAAATAGAATTCATGTTATCCCATTTAATCTGAAAGCAAGGAAATCCATGCGCCCTCTGAATCGAAGCAAGGAGCAAAAAACTAAGGAAGATAAAACAAGAACCGAAACCCCCGAAGAGCCTGAACCCATAGCAAGAACTGGACCCAAGGCTGAACCCAAGGCAGAAGCGGAAATGGAAGTAGGGAAAAGAGTCAAGCTAGGAGCAGGGAAAAGGGTGGGAACAAGGGCGACACCACAAGCAAACATGTCAGAAACACATGCAAAAGGAGAACCATATCTTGATATCCCCAACATCAGACAAACCCCAAGACCAAGGCAGGACCCCTGAAACAAAGGAAGGGACAGTGCATAGGGCAGGAACAGGAACTGAGGAAGAGGTGGGGGAAAAGAAAAAGGTCGGATCAGGAAGCATACCCCCCTCCCATTCCTGAAGCAAGTGGCTGGTAAGGGCAGGTAGCACTTCACAAAGTTTGTTGAGGGAGTTAAAGTAAAGAGAATAGGTGGGTAGTTGGTAATAGTAAAAAGGTAAAGGGAGGCTGGTGAGTAAAGGTAAATAGTCAAGGTTCTAAGCGTTGTACCCACAAAGGATTCCTGACTGAAGCAAGAGGTTTGGGCATCCATCAATAAGTTGGGTAAGGTGAGGGGGTAAGGTTGGTAAATAGAATAAGTTGGGTAAGGTGAAATAAATCAAGGGTGGTTCAACAGGTTGGTAGCATGCAAATAAGTAATGCAAAAGTAAGAAAAAGGTAAATATGCAATGTTTTGCCCAAGCAAGCAAGCTCGTCCACCCACCAATGTAAGGGTTCTGTAATTACTAAGGTAGTTCTAACAATCCAAGGATGCAAAAACGAAAGAGTGTGGGTAGTTGTCCAACTTCCTTTCATCGTGTAGGCGACTTCAAAAGGTAATACGAATGTTCTTCAAAGTGCCCAAGCCCCACTCAATATCAAAATTCTGGGATTATTTCAAGGCAGTTCTGACGATCCCAGAACAGTTGGTAGCTATCCAACCTGTCTAACTTCCATTCATTATGTAGGCTCTGAACCAGGTCCTCCCCCAATCCATGCAATCTGGGCATGTGGTTCTGTTGTTGGATTCAGGACTAACAATGCTAGGGTTGCATGAATAGGGTGTGGTGCTACCTTAATTTATCAAGAGTATCCGACCGGGATTCACCTGACCTCCCCAACAAGATCAATAGTTTCCCCACTAAGATTTGTAAAGCAAGTGATTGAGGTAATGAGTAAGTTAAGGTCAGTGAGATGTGATATAAAGGGTGGTAGGAAAGGTTGTTGGTCGTTGTAGGTCGAAGATAAAGTAATAGTGCAGGCTTCTAAAGTAAATAGCAATGTTATGCCTACCCAAGCAAGCAAAGCAAGCCGCCCTTCCAAGATCGTCTGGTTGTAGTTCCTAGGAAACGAAGAGTGAGTTGTCCATTCGACATAAAGTCTCTTTGCAAGTAGGCATAGAAAGGGTAAATAACAAAGGAAGGGTCTACGTGCAAGCCCAAGCAAGCCCTCCCTCCCGTTCAATAACAATGTTAAGGTCAGTGAGCCTATGGAAGGTAAATAGTAAAGGTGGTAGCAAAAGTGGAACTAAAATAATAGAGTAGGCATCTAAAGGTCCTATGTAGTCTTAATTAATCAAGTGTATCTGGTCAGCCCGACCCGAAAAGAGAATATAGTGTTGGTACTGCATTCATGGCTGAAGCACTAGGTTGGGGTATAAGTAAGTAGGGTAAGTGATTAACTAGAGGTTGGTAAAGAGAAAGGGTGGGTTGGTGGTAAACTGAAGTAATGGCAAGTAAGGTAAAGGTTAATATAATGTTCTGCCTACCGAAGCACGTGTCCATACAATAACAAAGGTTGGGTAAGAAGACTGGTAAAAAGGTAAAGGTTGATAGCAGTAGGTCTTCTAACAGGCATTCTTCAAGTAGGCTTCCCCAGTACGTCCCTCCAATCCAGGTCTGTCTAGTGGGACCTAAAGATAGTGTCTAGGCCTGAAAAAGAAAAAGTAACCCTGTCTCGTCTCGCCCCATATTTTTCGAACATATTTGCTTGAAGCTATGGGTAAAAAGAAAGGGATGTAAAAATTTCATTCCCATCAAAGCAAGTTTGTTATTTGTTGGGTTGGTCTGGTCGATCCAAAAAGCCCTTCGATCGTGCATTTGAAGAATAAAAGGTTGGTGTATCTGGTTTCCAAGGCATATGGATCCATCTGGGTTCCAGAACTCAATTTGTAATTAGAGAAATCGATGATTTAATGCAGGGTTGTTCCTTCCAATAAGGAAGGTGGCAACACGCTTAGGCAGGTGATGTCAAATTAAAAGTAAATGAACCGAAAGCAAGTTTTGTATGTTGGGGTAGTTCCAGTCGATCCAAAAACCCTCCCTAACAAGCATTTGATAAAGAACGATTGTGTTGGGATAGGGTCGGAGGCAGGCATATTCTCCATCTGGGTTCCCAAACTCTTTTTTCAATAGGAAACTCGCTCGATGAATTTCAAAATTACAACCTTTGGCCTGGGCACCTAATAAAGGGTTGGAACTTCAAAACCCTCTCAAGCGGGTGTTTGAGAAAGAAAAGATTGTTTTTTTTCGGGGGTCCTAGGCTACTGATCTATAAGGGGTTTAGAACTCACTTTTGTAAGTAGGCAACTCGATGATTTCATGCATGTAAGGTGATTCCTTCCATACATCCATCCAAAATAAGGGGTCTGGTTGTAGTTCCTAAATTCAACAAGGCAGCTGACGATCCAACCAACGATAGTTGTCCAAATTACATTACTAAAGTAGGCATAGAAAGGGTAAATACAAATGGTCTAAGTGCCAGCCCAAGCAATCCCATTTGTCCAATAACTAAGTTGAGTAAGTGAGCCATTCTATAAAGGTGAGTTAATACGCCAGGTTGTTGCTTGTTGTCGCACATAAAGGTAATGCAATAGGATTCTCTTCAAAAGGTATTACGACTGGTCTAAGCTAAGTTCCAACCCAAGCACGTAACATATCATAAGGCAGTAGGTAAATCAAACAGGGCATTTTCTTTCGACGCATGATCCCTAGACCGATGGTTCTTGTGCCACTTCAGTAATATTGTAGGCTGATAAAGTTGATACAAATGGTCTAAGCACAAACCCACCCAAGCATGCCCTTCCAAGATCGAAGGTGGGGTCATAATCATATCCATAAGAAGTGTCTTCAGACAAGTCCCTTTGCATATGAAACTGAAGATGAGGTGGGTTTCCCAAGAAAAAATGAAGATGAGGTATGGAATAATATAATCCCATTGGATGAATATGCAATTTGGGGTTGGTTGAGTCGATCCAAAAAACCTCCTCAAACACACATTTAAGAAATCAAAGATGTGTTTTTGTGGGTTCCTAGGCTATTCATTCCACTGGGGTCCATAACTCAAGTTTGTCTTTAGTCAAATATCTGATTTAAAAAGCACCTCCTCTAATAATTGATGATACCTTCCTTACGGAGAGATATCGCCCTGACCAGAATGGGGTTGGTCCAGTTGATCCAAAAAGCTTCACCAAACGCGTATTTGATAAATCAAAGATGTGTGTGGACAGGGTCGTAGGCATATGATGCATCTAGGTCTAATAACTCAATTTTGTCAATAGTAAACTCGATTCATTTCCTAATTCTTAGCACCTGTGACCTGTGGGCGCTTGAACCCAAAGTAAAGGTACGAAGAGCGTGTTGAAAACAGGGATACATATTAATTACTCTTCATTGTCTTGGATTCAAGTGCTAACCACCCTGGACTGAGCCTTAGAAGGGTACGTATGCTTATTGACACATACATCTTAGGAACTTTTAGCTGGGTGCTATTTGATTGCTTGTTAGTTGGCCTTAGGTTGTCTGTGTCTTGTTGCTTTTGAATCAAATATGAAAAGTGACTGACCCACTGCTTTGTTGGTCTAGAAGGGCCCATGCTCTTTCTCCAAATAGTGTGGAGCCACCTCCTCAAAGGCCTAGGATGAACAACACTGACTCTCCTTTACATGAGCCATTTGAATACACTCAAGCGATCCTTAACAACCCTGCGAGAGAAGAACCTCAGTTTAACCAGTTCACAAGTCCATATGCCATAGCCCGCCCATTAGTGGCTCCAACAGAAGCAAAAATAGGCAATGAGATGGTTCCAACACATATGCACACTGGTCTCAGCATAGGTTTTTGAATGCCCTCTAGAGAAAGATATAGGATGGGGCGTACATTCCAGATAAGTTAGAACACACATAGGTCGGGAATAAAAGAAACACATCCTGGCACATCCTTGGGCAAAGAGAAAATAAGGTACACAGGGAGCGTAAATCAAGAAAGGGAATACAAGAACAACAGAAAGCAAAAATCGATTGAGAAGAGCACAAACCGAATGAACATAGCTCATACACTCTTTTGTAAGCATCCATCATGGAGAAAGCACACTCGACATTCCATGCTCCGGGAGCCTTCCCATTCCAATCCTATGCTCATGGCAAAGTCACATCCCCATGGTAGGAGCAGCAGAAAGAAAGGCAGGGGTGGAGACTAGGAGCTAATCTCATTGTATAATAAGATGTGGTTGTCGCATGTAGTGAATAACTAGTGTAAGTCCTAGGTTAAAATGTAAGTGGCTCGCACAGATCACAGATCGATTTGTATACGTCCATGAGTAGATTTGTACACCCATATAGACGATGCATTCTTTGCTTCCGAAAAATCCCAGTTAAGGCATAAGCAGTGAAAATAAAAGGTGCACTTCCAAGCATAGTGAGGGGGATCATTGATCTTCTTATTTGGTTGAATCACACTTGCACTACGACCTCTGCCTGCTATCTTGGTGGGGACTTTAGATGGATCTGCTTCAATTGGTGATGCCACCTTAGGTGGGGACTTGAGATGCCATAGGAGTGGGGGATTAAACTACTAATAATTGATGCTTTGCTTCTAGTATTTGCTTGTTGATCTATCAGTTCTATCAGTGGAAATTGTTGCGTCAGTGATGTGTGGGTGGGTGTTGGCATGTGGGAAGCTCACTGTTTGGATATGAAACTAGTACAACGACAATTGGAATTGGTTCTTAGTCAACTGGCTCTGAAAAAAGCATAATCTACAAGAATTTATTGCTTGCCCGCATCGAGCAAGGAAGCGCAAGCATGCTCTCAAATGTAGGGTGGGGGGTAGGGGTAGGGGAGAGGAATTTATCACTTTCCCGCTGAGGGGAAGGGATTTATTTCTTTCCTGTTGAGGAGAATGGATTTATTGCTTTCTCGACGAAGGAGGGGAAGGGGGTTGGTTTCACGAATTTGGACTGGTTTCACAAATTTGGTTTCCTAGAAGAGGCAGGTCTTACCCTCCCATTGACTGGATTATGTATTCATTGGGTTGGCAGGGAAGGGCCTGAAACTAATTTATATATTGAATTTACTTACTATAACTTATGGGTTGACTTATTAATTCACTTATAGATACCGACGAGGCTTCATTAACTCAAACTTTGATCACCTGCTCTATCCCGATCACCAGAACCATACCCCAGCTAGGCCCCTATCCATCTCAACTCATACCTCTATCTAAACAAAGTGGGGGAGGGGACTAATGGAATGAACAACTAAGTAGCTCTCACAGTCTTTGTGACTACTCCCTAGGCTAACTCCTTCACAACTTCTCACTTGGATGCCCTAGAGATGGATTCCATTCCCACGACCACCAGGGGGATACATCAACCATGATATGGGACCGAAACCACACCAACGAATGATGGATGAACATCACTACTAAATGATTGATGATCGACTGAACTATCAACTTCCTTCCCTGCTAATAGAGAGAAAATTTACACTTAGACCTCAGAGAAATGCACATCTAAAGAGATTCATCCTCATGTTGGTTGCGTTGACAAAACACTTTCTCTCTCACACCTATAATAACCCCTCTCTCTTACTTATAATAATTCAAGTGCGTCTTTTCTAGCTAATTGATGAAGCATGCAATTAAGTTGTTTCATTTAAATAATAAGATGACTCCCTTCCCTTGAATCTGATCAACCTGGAGATCAACATATTAGAAAAGGCGACTGAACTCTTGAGAAAGAAAGTGCTCAACTAATGTGAACCACTTGAATAGTAAGGGGGTTAAATTCTAGCTAAAGATATTTTTTGTTTGTTTGGAAAGTGGGGTTGAGATCTTAGATCAACCAAATAATGTTAGTGGGAATTAATGACATAGCACATAAAAGAACTCGCTGGAGATAGATCCCTCGTGCAATTGAGCAATGGAACTTTGAAATGTGTTAAACCCAACTATGTTTCGCCATCAAAATAGGGGAAGAAGGGGAACCTCATTTAGGTAGGGCCTATTTTTAGGGGCCTCTAATCTGCTGGGATGAGAAAATAATGTATGAAGTTGCGACCCTCATGGAGGAATAAAAAGAATTATTCCCGCAAAACTTCATAGTGCTGAAGGGTAGAAAAGGTGGTCTGGGAGAAATGAAGATAGATCTACATCCAGATGTGAATCCAGTGAAGTACACGCCATACAGGTTTAATCCTAGTAGCAGGGTTAATATTTCTAGTGGAAGAATTGGAGTGGAAGAATCAGAGTGGATCAATCCAACTGTAATCCGGAGTAAGGACATTGAAGACATCAGGGTTTCCGTGGACTTTAGGAGTTTTAATGCCACATGTATGCACGACCCCTTGCCCACACCGTTCAATGACGAAGTGCTAAACCAAGTTGCAGGTAAGGAATCCTACTCGTTTACAGATGGGTTTTTCGGGTATCGCCATATCATGATAGCTAAAGAAGAGAAGAAGAAGACCAAATTGACCATAGAATAGGGGTCATTTGGATATAATGTGATGCCTTTAGGACTTAAGAACGTGCCAACAATGTTCTCCAAGAATTTGATAGCTGTGTTCAGAGACTACATCCACAAATTCCTGGAGGTATACCTCGACAAATGGATGGTGTACAGTTTGTTGCGGGACCATTTGGCACTATTACGACTGATGTTTTCGCATTGTAGACAGTGAAAAATTTGACTAAATTCGAAGAAATTAATATTTTTTACCCCGTTCGGTAACTTATTGGGACATCATCTGCAAGGTATGGGTACTTGTCGATCCAGCCAAGGTTGCAGTGGTTGTAAATCTACATGCGTCGACGATAGTCAAGGGAATGTGCTCTACTCTGAGCCATACCTTCTATTATATGAGCTTCATCAGGAACTACATAACCATCACAGAACCACTGGAATGCTTGTTGATAAAGTCTGAATCCTTCCACCAGTCACGGAAGTGCGAACATGCCTTCTGCACTCTTAAATAACAAATTGTATGTGCACCCATCCTTTCCCCCCCTCATTCAATAAGTAACTTGGACAAGCTATTACATTCTTGATCCTAATTGGTTTGTAGAGTTTCATGTTCATGTGGATTCCTCTTACATTGTGCTAGGTACAGTACTAACCTAGCTAGGTGAGGGAGATATAGATCACCCCATCTACTTTGCAAGTAGGAATTTGTCACAGGTCTAGCCCAACTACACCACCACAAAAAGAGAAGGCTTGGCCATTGTGTACGTTCTATAGAAATTGAAACACTACCTATTGGGAGGTTGATTCAATTTTTTCACTAATCAATTGGCACTAAAATATATGGTCAACAAACTAATACTTGAAGGTTGCATCTGCAAGTGGTTACTCTTGTTCCAAGAGTTCTCATTCAATGTGGTGGTGAAACCAAGAAAACATAATGTCGACCCTTACCATTTATCTAGGCTTTAATCAAGGGAATCAGACAATGCCATAGATGACCAACTCCCTGACGCAAATTTGTTCTAATAAAGAAAGAAGGGGGAAAAGGTGGAAGCCCTACCTTTTATCCAGGTTAGGCGTAAACACAACATGTATGCGAACACATCGAATCAAGGTGTGTCGACCGCCACTTGGGTAGTTTCTTAATGATCCTATTAGTCACATCGAAACCAGACCAATGGACTAGGTTTAAATGCCCTTTTATTCAAGTAACACCCCCTTCTTCCAGTAACATTGCTTTCCTACCGGTATTGGAGTATCGATCTTACAAGAAACCCCGATTTGATGCTACGGTGATGAGACAGTTCTAAAGAACTAATCAAGGGGAGAGGCGTAAAAACCCAGATTCACTATTCATTCTTTTCTACCCCATTCGCTATGTATTCCTTCCTCCACCTTCCCATTTCCTTTAATTAATAGTAGGGGCCCAATAGTCTTTATTATTGAATATAGAAATATTTTCATAACCTTCCTTGGATGCTAACACTTTCAAAATTGCATAATTACATATATAATAGCAGTGTTGTCGAAGGATTGACCTTCCCATAAAGGCCAACCATTAGATAAGGGGATTGGTCAGAAACTCACTAGCTGGGTTGACCGGCCAGGACCTTACCTAAGCAGAGCTCTTTGAGGAACATAGTCGCTCAATTCATTATTTTGGGAGAGGGGAATAAATCTAGTTCACTTACCTAAACGTAAGGCATAACGTCAAGAATAAGAATGAAGTAGAAACAATGTTATATATAAATGAGTTAGCGTGCCGGGGAAATAAGTGTTTGCAATATTGATTTCTCAGTCCTTTTCCTCTTAATCTTATTTTCAACTTGTCCATTGGGGAACCAAATAGAATGGAGAATAGAAGAGGAGATCATGCAGGCATAATTCCAAGGATCCGGACCAATCACAGAAGTAGTCAAAGGAAGGGGAGGAAAATAAGCCGATGATTATTTAGAGAATAATAAGAGGAAGGATTCAAATCATGCATCAAGTGAAATTGAAATCCGACCTTGAGAGAGAATATGACTAGGATAGGGGGCGGCTTTGTTGATCAACGGAAAGCATGGGATTTCGTTTGTGGCAGAGCCACGCACTTATGATGATCCAATCTTTCACCATGGATTGAAATAATTTATACCCCGTTACTATCAGAGCGAGCCCTCACTTTCCCTTCCAAAATATATGAATCTACCTCTCAGAGGACTTAATACTGAACGTAGACAGACCCCACCTGCTATCGGAGCTAATTCCTTCTGACATTCCTAAGTTTCAATCCCCACTCTTTCTCGGGCGGAGGTAGACCCAATGTACCCTGACTTTTAATGCAACATTATTTTGAAATGCCACTCGTTATCATAGGTCTCCCTAATTAGGATATACAACAGATGAATGAATGGGGTGGTTTACCATGGCTGCGCCCCTTCCTTATGCGATTTGATTTCCTCCCGGGACAAATAAAACACTTTGTTCCTCGTCCGACGATGCCTTCCTACTATGGGTTCCAACAAAATGGGGATGGGTCTGTATCATAACACCTTGTCCGAAATTGTTCTGCAAACTTTAATTCTATGATCATTTGTAATGGGATCAACCTATTTGTTGTCTGCATTCAGCCTTGTCTCCAAACATGGGGGTTCTGCAATAATCCCAGCTGCCAGCCTTGTAATCCCCCCACACAAATCCATAGGGATATGTCTAGTATCTTCCCACAACCCAATCCTTGGTTAATGAAATGCCATTGCCATTAGTTAGGTACTATTGTCCAGCTTCATGCGATAACCCGAGCAACCTTGCCATTTATCCCCACATCAATCAATAGGTAGATGGTCCTATATTTCAATTTTATAGTATTGACCTGAGGTACGGGGACAACAAGGATTGAAGAGCTCGCTTTCTTTCCCGCATTGTAATTATGTATATTAAACATAGGATACATGTATTGGCACTAATTGCCAAACTTGCTTCTCATAGTTAAGACCCAATTTTTACATTTTCCCCTCATTTAAATAAAATCCCAAGTGAAGGCATGGAGTGAACAGGCCAGGAAGACCACCAGATTGAGGGTGGAAGGCAAGAGAAAGCCACTAAGGGGGCACGGATAATAAACACAAGAGAGAACACCTGTCATCAAAGGGCAAGGATAATAGAGAGAAAGAGCCACCGCTAAGGAGGTGAGAAGATAGAAGTAAGAGGGAGAGAGAGGGGGCCCCACAACCAGATCCATATTGGCTAGGAGGATTGGTGTGGAGACTTAACGGAGTAGGAGTAAAAGAAAGAAAGGTACTATTTTGTGTGGGGTGATTCAGGTATTGAGGGGAAGATTGTAAGTTGAAATGGTTTTGTTCTATGTTGATTCCATCATCAATCAGAATGAGCGAATAAGAGGGATTGGTTTCCTTCCTTATATGTGAGATGGATTTCATTGTGCAACTAACTATGTATTCGAAGGGTTAGGATATGCGTAGCTAGGCAACCTCTATCTACTTACCAGCCAAGCATATTACTTACGAGCATGCCATCCATGCCTACCAGGCCCAGTGCTTTTCTTGCTTGCTCGACCAAAGGTGCGAGGTGTTAATATTATGGTAGCTGCGGGAGGTATTTACCCCCACGTGTGAACCT
>ML798343.1:85951-99449 GCA_009831015.1 Picea engelmannii | reverse complement strand
ATTAGGCTATTAGCCTCCAAGAGAAGAAGTCAGCCAGAAATTATAATAATATACTGAACAGACACTTATCCAGAAGGAGAAGTCGGCCCCAGCAAAACTGGTAGAACTACTATAAATACAGAGTGTCAGTTCTCATTTGTCACATCTCATAATTGCAGTTTTCCTAGTTTGGTGCGCACTGCAGTTGCAGTCTTGTGCGCAGGTTTGAAGAAGAGTTGCAGTTGCAGCTGCAGCAGCAGCAAGTTTTCAGTTTTGGCTTGAATATCTCTTGGCTATGGTTTGGACTATCTGATCAT
The DNA here is from genome assembly GCA_009831015.1 of Picea engelmannii. Lineage (NCBI taxonomy): Eukaryota > Viridiplantae > Streptophyta > Pinopsida > Pinales > Pinaceae > Picea > Picea engelmannii. The sequence goes on along the minus strand of ML798343.1, from coordinate 99,153 downwards.
CTTTTTGTGATGCGCTATCCTTGGGGAAAGGTGCGCTACTCTTGGTTTGGCTATCTAGCCTAGGGTTTACTTCCAGATATATTCTCAGTCAAGGTTAAGGTGCTTGGAGGGAGGCTTCAGCCTATGGTTAGGTGACGAAGGTATCGTTAATGGTAAAATGAGAACACCATCTTTTATATTCTAACACGAGGTATGTGAAGTTATCACCCGACCTAAGGAGGGAAAGGACCTTACTTATTAGGTCTGCCTAGAAAACGAAGTATGCACCCACCCCAAACTACCTGATAGGGCCTTGTTTCTTCAAATGGGTCTAGAACGCGAAGTACCAAAACCATGATAAGACATAAATATCTTTCAAGTTCAAGTATTCCACCGAGATACGACAAGGTTATACCTTCCCTTCTGGGCCTTACTTTTATCTTCCTTTTATCAAGGTCGCCTGGATTCGAACCGGAAAGATTGGAGCTACCTTGCCTCCCAACCTTCTGACGTCCTCCTCATTATAGTTCGTACTCATGGAATCAATATAATTTTGTAGTAGTACTTCAGAATCAGATATGGGATGATTATGGGATACACCAGTCTAAAACCGATTCCTGCGAATTATCTTCCAAATTGTTGGGTTTGCTGGGAGAGCCCTTCGATGGAAAGTGAAAAATATCAAGCATAAATGAAAGAATTGTGTGAAATAAGTGGATTTCTCTAGTTGGGACATCATTTATCTGGTTCTTTTTCTCAATTAGCTTCGCCTCTGTAAATTTGTGTCTTTCTCTTTCATAGCTTCTACGGAGTCTTTCGAAGATATTATTGATCTTGTTATTAGTGATAAATGGAATGGGACCCTTATCTAAATATGATCCAAACTTTTGTTTGATGGAAAACCCGAGGTCTTATTGTGATAATCCAAATGTTGGAGACATGCTTTTAGCATTCTCCTTTTAAGTAGTTCTTTCAATCTCGCCGCATTATCAGAAGCAGAGTAGGTTGATAAGTAAGTGATCATCGATCCAAGCACGTAAGATCAAATAATTGAGGCAATAGTTAATCCAATAGGGTTGACTGACTGTTTCTAGGCACGATCCCACGCACAACAGGTTGTTGTTCCTGTGCCAGCCACTTGAATTAATCTGGTGCTAGTAAGCTTAAAGTAAATAACACTGAAGTGTCCATTGACCCAAGCATATAAGATATTCAAAGTAAGGTAGTATGGAATCCATACAATTATGATCCTATGAAAGGTTGTTCCTATGCCACTTCCAGTGATCCTTCCCAGTAAGCTTATGGTCCTAGCAATGCTATTGGTTCTAATTACTGGATCGTATGGGCCCCTCGGCAGGAACATGGTGCCAACAGTAAGTTAATAGTGTTACCCCAGAAGATCCTATACCAAGTTCATAAGGTAAAGGGAGGGGATAGTGTGATCTGGTCTCGATAAGAGAAGGGTTGTAACTAGCTGTCGCCATGAAGAGATCCCATAAAGTTAGGGCAGGTGTCTAGGTAATAATCAGGTGGGTGAGTTGGTAGGATGGGAAAAACATTCATCCAGCAGGCATGTAAAGATCCTAGAGTGTTGTAAGAAAGAATCAAATGTGGTCCCAGTCGGCTCGAAAAGATAAGATAGTGCAAATAGTGCAGTATCAAGTAAGCAATTCATGAAGCAAGTTGTGATCTAGGGAAGCTATAGTTATTCAGGTGGGTGATTGGAAACAAGGTTGTTCGGTGGGGGGTTAATATCCTAGTGTCGTCGTACCATACGTACCTACTGAGCATTCTTGGTTGAATCAATGGGTGCCCGGGGGCATCCATCAATCACTAAGTTGGTTGGGTAAGCAAGTGTTCAGTGAGCCCAGTCAATCGAGGTGAACCGAATAAGATATGTAGGCATAGCTTGATCGTAGTGAGACCTTCCAGCTCCGGTCAATAGCTTCATAATGAGGTATTATTAATTGGGTGAAGAACATAGTAAAATATTGGTCGTTTAGATGGGGAGTGGGTCTGAATGATGGATGTGCAGGCGGTTGAGTTCTTACTCCCTATCACGAATATAATAATTCCAATCTAGAACATCTGGCTCTGACTCTCGAGCATCAAACTCTTCATCATGATCACAAAGGTAAGAATCTGAATATCTACCATGAGCATCAGACTCAGGATCTCGCTATCGATCTGGAACATCAGAATCTGGGTCACGATCACTAACAGGCTCTGTATCTCGATCCTGAAAAGCAAAAACTAGTGAAAGAAATGTTCCATAGCATGGTGCAGCAAAGCCTGGTGGTGGAAGGAATGAAATACCATAGCTAGATGGTGAAATAACTACATCTGCTAGGGCTGTTGGAACAAGATAGACTAGTTTTCGGGAAGGCGAACTTTGCCACTTTTGTTGCTCCCTTCAATGTGAGGTCTCAATCTCCATGTCAAACTAGTTGGGGTGTGGGACGAAGTGTTGGTGCTTTCACAAACTTACTTAATCTAAGAATTGCATGCAGCCTTGAGCAATATATAAGTATAGTCTATTTTAAACTCAAACTCGATCTTATGGCGCAGTCTTGAATGATTATGAATATTTGGCAGTCTGGGATCAACGTATATATAATAAGGCTTTAATATAATATAGAAATATTCTAAGCTCGCATAGTCTTAAAGTGTAATTACATCTATAAAGATGACCCAACCCTCCCTCTGGTCAAGCGAGAAGTTTCTCCTCGGATTTAAGTGAGCTTTAACATTGTATGTAGATAGATCCTTCACGTTGTATTACGATACTTCAGTATTGTGTGGTAGCGATGGTCGAACTCATCCATAATGAAAGTGTTCTCTTCCTTGAAATGGGGCCTTTCAAAGCCAAGAAAGTTACACCCTAGATAACAGAGCGGGCCTTTCTATCAAATCCATCCCTTGAGGGTTCTATTTGAGGTGAGGAAGGAAGGAATAAAATAGGCTATAACCCAATGCCCCACTATATAACCCTTACCTTATTTACTACAAATGATATATTTGTTCCCCTCAATCTAGAGAAGGTCTGGGATATCKCCTTTCTTTACAATAATCGGTAAGGAGATGGATCTAATCTGATAGAGAAGTCGAGCATGCCTGATGAATTCCATGATTCCCCAACAATAACCAGTGAAGCATGCCTGACGAACATGAGACATACCCACATGCCTGGATTGGATAGAGAGACAATCCCCATGCATACATGCCTAATGAAGCCCCATCCATTACACCTCATGCTTGGGCTGTCCCATCATGCATGCATGAGATGACCAGATAGATCGATTATATCGTGAGAAATACATGGGTGATCAGATAATCATATACGAGGCTCCATGTAAAGCAAGTTGGGTATACTTCAATAAGGCATTGATAGAAGGTTGAAGATAAGGCCTCATGAGTAGCATAATAAGGCACTGGGAAAGAGAGTGGGGTCTTATTCTCTTTGAGGGTAAGGGTGAGGACCCTCTCTTTTTTCCCTCCTCTCAAAGGCCTTACTATAGGCCCTATCGACCTTATAAATGAATAAGTAGATAAGGAAGGGAGATCCTATAAACCTTATATATTACTCAGATAAAGCCCCAGGATGAAGATTTCTGAGATTACTGAAAGAATCAAAAGAGGGAAATCCCATTTCGATAGAAATACCTATTCAACCATTCCATTCATTCCGTAAACCTATAATATCTTCATTATCTCATTCCATTCCTACCATTTGTTTTGTAAGGACTAGCCCAAAATCAATTATTGGGTCATCCCTTTCCCTTCCTTCTATCTTCCACAGAGGTTAGCCTGACTTCCTTCTCATTCTAATTAACTGCCTCATGAACTACTATTGGTAGTATGGTATGCTTCATGAACTGCTATTGGTAGTGGTCTGAGGTATTGACCTGAACTGCCATATTTGAGGTATTGACCAATATTGCTAGAATCGGGGCTACTTAATAATAGCATAATGAAGAAGAAATAACAGAATGAAGAATAGGAATAGTAAACTACTGGATAAGTCTGACATTTGAAACATATAAGTCTGATTCCTGATGACGACAAGGCCCATAGAGAAGATACAGGATGGAGGCAACGCAAATCCTAAGGCATGGATTCCTCTAATGAGGCAGTAACCGAATCAATACCTGCTAAGACACTTCTTTAGGGGGTCCCAGAATGACGACAACCCTTATCTATACTATCTATACTATACATCCTGTTACTTCTCGCTAACGCTCTAGAAGTAAAAAAAAAATGGAAGTAACAAAGTTGTGAGACGACCTATGGAACCCACAATCCTGGGAACTCCTTCGAAGTCTGGCTCTGGCCTGAAGTAACAAAGAATGGATAGAAGTAAGAATGGGTAGATTAAGGATGGAGGCAACAATGCATGACCGTTGGATGGATCTCCTTGTCCTTACTTACCCGGGAACTTAGGCAGGCTGGCGTAATTACATATATAAAGATTGGATTGGAGCGACGTCAATGCAAGTAATAAGGCAAGTCATATAACTCAATATAGAAGTGAATGTAGGTGTGTCTTGGCCTTGGATGTAAAATGGCTAGAAGTACTGAAAAGAGAAGGGTAAGAGAAGCACATGAATATGTCAAAGAAATTATCATAGCACCTATAGTGAAGGAACCTTGAGCTACAAATCTCTAGTCATTAGAAGGAATGTAGGTGAATTAATGCCCCATAATAATGTAGGTGTCCTCTCAAGAATGTAGGTGAATTCGACTTCATTCATAAAGTAGGTTTCCTGTCGCTGAAAGTAATAAGTAAGGTCCCTGTGCTGAAAGTAATAAGGATGCAGCTAACCCTTTCAATGAATGTACTTAAAGGGTTCAAGCTCAACCTTTATGAAATAAAAGTTTCCCTACTATTATCTAAGATGGTTCCCCGATACCTAAACTGGAGGAGCGAGCAGTTGGTGAACCAAACCCCAACCCAACATCACACGTTCCCCCTCCATCCACCTTGGACTCTTCCCGAAATGAAAAGCTCGGAGCCAATCCAGGAATGGTCGAAGTGGACACCCACCACTCCTGGTTAGAGAGTCCCTCTTTAATACATTCAGGAAAGATGTTCACAAGAGCTAAAGACACTTGTTCTACCGTGGTAAAACCCTATATTATTGAATAAGCGGCCTGGTTCACTTCACCAAATAAGGGGTCTTAGGCAGAGACCCGTTGCTTACTGCTTATTGATAGGCAGTGCTCACGTATTATTAGCTAGCTTGCTCGCACCAACCCTACTATTATTATTATTATTTAAGGCGCCCTCCTACTATTATAATAAGGCTTTCTTATATAAGTAATTCGTGCAAGCCCTTCTTGAGAATATTGAACCAGTAGGGATCTACCACGATAATGAAACGATACAGCTTGGGTGCATCAAGGCCTTATATGAGCACTCCTCAACCCACCTTAAATAATAGAAGCTAGATCGATTGATTCTGCCCTACTATTACAATCACGGGCAAGAGCATACCTGAGCTACACACATACGGAAGATATCACACCCCCCGGTTGGGAGTCTATTTCAGATGGCAACAAAAGCTCTGCTTTTCATAGCAAGAGCTAAACGAATATGGAGAAACATGATATCCACATGCTTTCCCAGTGCTTATTATAATAGTAGGGCATAATAAAAAAGGTTCAGTGCTTTCAACTTGTAAAACGGGTTTAATAGGTGGATCGAATGAAGAATAGGGGGTTTCCTTATTCTAATAATAGTAAGGGGTGCCTTAAATAATAAGAAATAGGGGCCTTACCTTATAACTAGCGAATTTAGGGGAATAAATATAGGGTAGGGTCCGGATTGAAAAAAGGTCTTGAGCTCAGGCTTTGGGGGAAGAAATAGAGTCCCCTGACTACGTCGGTCAACCCAGCCCCAGGAAGTAAGTGGTCCTGGTCAACCCAGCTAGTCAAACAAGCCCAGTTTCTACCCTATCAACTGCTAAGGCAACTCAGGATGGCCTTAATTTCCCCTTCTTTCCCGTCTCATCTTATTTCAATAACTAGAGAGGGAATAAGGCCAAGGGAACCTCAATAGTGTAAGTACACAACTCCATACTTTTATATGGTCCTTAGACTCTTAATTGGCCGAAAACTCCTTCCTGTTACTTATTTCCTTGGCTTGGCCAGTTATCGAAATGAGAAATGTTTTTATTACATTATAGAAACAATTATTGCCAATTACCTATGTGAAAGTTGAGTTAGTGTGTCAAAGTAAAGTAGGGATAACCATCGTTGATAGGTTATGTGCTTTCAACCGTATTCTTAATAGTGTTGCACAACTAAGCAGTGAGTTGTTCATCTTCCAAGATATCTGAGAACAAATGCAGCTAAAGGTCAGTGAATTTGACCGAATTACCAGAGGGTTCCCGATCTGCTAAGGGTTTTTTGAAGGTGTTGTAATACCGCTATCTCTGGTCCCATGATGGTTCCATAACAGGAGGATTCCACGAACCGACCATATCCTTAAACATATCCACTCCTTGGTGGAAGTACTCCTTCTGGTAAACTGGATCCATCTTCGGAGGTCTTGGTCTGTCTTTCTTAATTGTATCTCTTGGTGAAGTATCGATATCTTCTCCTATTCGAGCTCCTCCTCTGGTCACAACATTTCTATTTTTCCCTTGGGCATTCATCTTCTGTCTAACTTTTGAATTTATAATATTAGTACCCTGCTATCGATTGTGATCTTCCCACTTAACAATCAGATCAGGGCAATCTTCGGTTGCATGGGAATTTACTTGACAATGAGTACACCAAGGCTTTCTAGGTAGTTGACAATCTCTATCCAAATGGCCTGCTTCATCACAATTGTAACACCTAGAGGGTCCTCTTCCTCTCATATGACCTCCTCTAAAACCTCCTCCACGAGTTGTGGCATATCCTTGGTGCCCTTCCGCTACTCGGAAGACTGAATTATCCTGCCTATCTGCAAGAGCGTCTAATGCTCAGTATCTGTTAGTATCATGTGTAGACGATCCACATAACTCATAGTACAAAGTATTATGTACGTAATAGTCTTTCTACAAAACAAGACAATGTCGGGTAGGGTGTCCATGCGTCTTTCAAATATCACAGTATTATGCTAGCATCATGCGCTGAGTATTTGGAAAAACATTGTACTAGGTAGGTCCATTAAAAATATCTACAGCTGAAACTTGTGCAAATCCCCCAGATGATGTGACTGGACCGGGTCCAATGGGTGGATTCATAGATCTAACACCTCTCAACCTGGGGCATGTAGATGCCAAATGGCCTTCTGTATGGCATCCTGAACACCAAACTTACGGTTTGGCATCTTTTGGCAATTATAGTTCCTGGATTTTCTTAGTGAGTGAAGCAATCTGGTTCTACATCTGAGATAAGTCTGAGCCTCCTTTCAGACCCATAGCTTTATAGGTTCCTGGGTATCCATCCATAGCTTAAATCAGGGTACCTCTTTCCAGAGCATCTGCAGCAGACATGATCTTCTGTTGGGTCGGTGGAATCTTAGTTAATGGCAATAGTCCTTGGATGTACCATTCTTGCACATGTGCCTCTAGAATAGGGGTAGTTAACTTCCCCAAAGCATCTTTCAATCACTGCATATATTCCCATGTAGTTTCTCCCCGAATTTGTTGAATTCCCCTAATCTATGCAATAACCTGTGTAATAACCTGCTGCTCTTACTGAGGCAGCTTCAATTTCTAAATCAAAAGTTTTTTTATGTTTTCCAGAGTAAATTATTGTCCTCTTTCCTGAGGTTCTATAGATTTCATATACCATTTCAGGACCCTATCCCTCAGAGTGGTCTGAAGCGCTACAACTTTAGTAGCATCGACGGTTCCCCTGGCCCGCCAGATGGTTTCACATAAATACCAATGTTGTTCAACATCTTCATCCCCCCTTCTGTGGAACTCGAGGTATCTGGTAAGACATCCAACAGCTCCTTCCATAGTGGGTATGGGTGTTCCAACCAAAACAAAACCTCTGGGTCCTGGTTCAAATATAGATCATATACTATTGGTAGATAATCCTCCTCCTGTGCTACTAATTGGCTAAGAATTATTCTGATTACTACTACTGTTCCTTTTTGTTATTCCTAACTGTGCTAAACTTCCTAAAATTGTATTGTGCGAATGAAAATTTCATGTCCAAATGGCTTGGTTTAAATTCACTCAGGGGTTCATTCTAGGCCCGATACATCTCATTGATACTTTTGTACTGATCAATCTCTTCTGGGGTACTCAATCCTAGTCCTTCTGCAACTTATTCTAAGATAGGGATTCCATTCTCCTCGTTATATTCTATCAAGTTACCTCCCTCCATATCTTGGGATGTTCCTTCTCCCCACACATATTTTCCATGACTTCTTCTTACATCAATATCTCTTTATTTCAACCAGACACTGGCCAGTGTTTCTTTAAGAAAGGGCATGACCCTTCTTTTAGATTCTTTAAGAAGCATCTGGTTATGTCGTAGATTACTTTATGATTTTTATTATTAGCTTTCTTTACTACCACCACTCTTTATCGTGTGTACACCACCCCAACAAGGTTGAGTATTAATCCAACCATCATCACATGCCCTTCTTGCTTTTAGGTAGTGACAACCTTACATACCCTCAGCTCAATCACTTGCTTGACAAATATTAGTGGGGAAACTATTGATCTTGTTGGGGAGGTCGTGGGAATCGAATCCCGGCCCGATACTCTTGATAAATGAAGGAAGCACCGCACCCTATTTGTGCAACCCCAGCATTGATAAGTTAGTGCTTCCTTAATCTAACTACTTCAACACATGCCTGGATTGCATGGAGGAAGGACCTGGTTATGCTGGATCAATTTCACAGTTGGACAACTAAGTTGTTGGATCCTCAAAACTACCTTAGGAAATATTGTTGCCTTAACTTATGAGATTGAATGGAATGGGGTCAGCACTTAGAACATCGACTATTTACCTTTTGAAGCCAGAAGGATTTATGGAAGTTCACAGCTAAGTTGTTGGATCCTCAGAACTGCCTTCTTTGATTGAGGAAGGAACCACTGCCAGAACTTATGAGATCAAATGGGGATTGGCACTTTGAACTGAACCATTTACCTTGCCTACTTTAAGACTTTATGTTGGACAGCTAAGTTTTGGGATAGGATTTTCAGAATTGTCTTAGCAACTACTCCCAGAATATTATAAGGAGGGGTTAGGCATTTAGAACATCGACTATTTACCTTTAGAAGCCTACACAATGAATTCATGGTAGTTGATACCCACAACCTTTAGTGTTCACCATCCTTTACATACCTACTCACAAACTTGAACCTAGCTAGATATTGGACAGGCGTGTTCCAAACAACCACTTGATTTAGGAGTCATGCTTAGTGGTAGCAACACTATTGATATTTTAACCTTTACTCAGCAACCTACCTTGCTTTACTTAATTGTTACCAACAACCCACCCTCTTTACCCACCTGAATACCTATACCTGTTAGCCCTATACAATTGCTTCATGAATACTTTGTTGCTAGGAGACCCTTTCTTATTTACTTTCTCAGCCTACACGAATATTTTCAGTTTTACCTACAACAACTAACAACCTATCATGTTAACCACCTCAATACTGGCTCACATACCTTCACTTAGAGATTATACGGGCTTGGAAAACACTTCCTTCATTAATACTTATTGGTTTCTACTATTTCTCTTTATTTTATTTCTAAAATATGCGGTTTGCAAAGGATTTTGGATCGACCGGAACCACCCAACCTGGGCCTTTTTTATATGGATGGGGATCTTCTTTATACCCATTTAGTATTGCTATGATTTATAATTACTTACCCTTGGACATTGAATGAATGTTCCGACAAGATTTAGGTTTCATCCCTGTAGACTTATAGTTTTAGCCCAACCCAACCCACATCCATGTTCAGGGAGTACCAAACCCCACCCTTCCCAACCGTGGTACTAGCCTCCCCACCTTGTGCCTATTTCAGATTAGGATATTCTCTGCGATCCTTACCGACCCGCGCTTTGCCTTTATATATGTTCTTTCACCATACCACTGTACATAATTTCAGGCGAGCTTGAGAGAAATCCCTTCTTTTTTATCTTCGCTTCACTCAGCCTTCCAAACACCCATCTTTTCTTAGTAAAATGCATGTTTCATTAAGGTTTTCAAATTGAACCGACATATAAGACATGGCTTTTATGTCTTGCTTGAGGGCAAGGCATAGCATAGCATGACATGGCATAGCTGGTTGTCTTACTTAATGCAAGATCGGACCAGACAAACTTCAAAATAGACAACTTACTTTTTGGGTACCCAATGAATTTTTATAAATCCCTCACCTGCATAAGCCTATAACTGCTATTTGGATGCCCCAGGAGAGGAAGGTGTTAACCTTCACTGCTTGCGCACATCGATTCGACTAAAGAAAACACAGAGTTAAAGACCCCTGTGGAGCCATATTCCTCCGAACCTCTCCAAACAAGGGTTTAATATATCAAAACATGCATCTGATTCTGGTTTTTCAAATTGACCGGAACAACCCGACCTGGGTTTCAATCCCCACCTTTCTCTTTACCAACTAGACTTCCTATTCATACTTAGCAGATTAACTCTTGCCCTTATGAGGAAATTTTTGTTCTTGGGTTGGCACTATGTATGACCAGTTGTATTTCCTTTTGAAGCTGAAAGGATGAACGGATATAGCAGCAATCACCAGTCTTGGATCTTGGATCGTCAGAACTGCCCTCAGGAGCTACAGACAGACTTTATTAGACAGGCTTGGTTGGTTGAATAACTGAGGAATTTCTTAGTTACCCTTGCTTCCCCGATTGATTGTTGGATGGCATGGCAATCGGATGGATGCTTGATTAGCCGAGCACTTTTAGTTGCATGGCGGGATGGTTTATTAGCTGATAGGGTTGACCTTTAGCTGCTTATATCGTTTAACAACTGTCGGATGACTTATTATGGGTCGGCCATCAGAGAGCCTTGTTGGTATGGATGGGGACAGGGAGGTTTTAGACTGCTAGTAGGATAATGCCCAAACAACCACTAGGATATGCTGCTTTGTTTATCACACTTTCCTTTAGTAATCTTAGGAGGGGAGGTATGGCATCTATGAACCCTTCCTTTACTTACGAGCATCCAAGACTTTACTTATTGCCTTGCCTTATGAAGTCTTCCGGGTAACACATATTCTCTTCCGGGTACCACATATGAACTTATTGGGGTATCATGTTCCCACCGAGGAACGAAGTGATACAATTTACGATTTAGATACTACTCTATCACTAGGAATTGATCTACTTGCCTTTTCATGCCTGCTACGAGTAGTTACCCACCTTCAGACCTAGAACTTTATATATATACCACTTGAATGAATCGCTTAGGAGCCACTGACTGCTAGAGACTTTTTATCAGTACCAGATGGAGAGACAAAGAACCTGACATGCTATAATGAATCAACTTGCCTAATGAAAAATGCAATTTTGAGACCTAGTGGGATGATTTGCCTACAAGTTGTCCAAACACTAATTTGATTTAGACAAAACAAAGTTGGGGACATCTTTTGGATCGACTGGACCAACCCCTTACGAGTGAGTGGGGCCAGAGAGGGAGGGGAGGGTTTTTAGTGAGTTAGGAAAGTATGGGCCAGTTTCCTAAAGCCAAATGAAATTTTTACACCCCGATGAGGAAATATGACTCAGACTCCAACTTAGACCTCATGTTTTGCCTTCAAGTATTAATCTCTTTCACCTGAAAATTTTTCATCTGTACTTTCAACTTCATCATTGTGCTTGCCTTCATCTTTGTAATGTATTTGTGGAATCATCCAACATTCAGTTGATGAGTGTCCAAAGGTGTAACAGAAAAACACACTTTTACACCATTCTCTTCATCACTTTCTTCATGATTTGTACCAGCACATTAACAAACAATCTCACACAATTGGTTAGTTTTGAAAAGAACATGTTAATCATCCAGCTTGGGTTGATCCAAGCCTTAATTAATCTTGACCTGTTTCTTCTTAATCATATGTATCTTTTCTTTCATTCACACATTAAACATATTAACCAACAAGTATTGTTTCACAACTTCTTGCATCCTTACTTGTATATTCATCCATATTGTAAACATCATGAGTTTTCTCCTCTATAAAACTAATCACATTATAGTTCACTTTCCACAAATAATGCAACACATTCCAATCCGATTCACTTGCAAATGCATTCTCTACTTTTGAAAGAGGCACTATAAAGTATTCAGAAAACATTGATGCATTCTCAGTTTCATAAAATAAATTATTATTGAACTCTTCATCAAATAATTCTACTTTTTCATGTTCATTTAAATAAGATGCGAGAAATCTGAAATTTGAATGATTTGTAAAGCCTTCTTTCACTCTTCTTTCTTGCACTCAATATGTCATATGCAACTCTTTTCAACAGAAAATACCAATATATAGATTTGTACTCACACAAATCTTCACTCAGAATTGCATCAACTGCACTAAATCCATTTTTGTCACATATTGAAGTCAATTCATAATAAATAGATTGTCAATAAAGCTGCAGAATATTAACATCATCCATTTGAATCAAACACACCCATCAATCACTAAAATAACACATAAATTATCAACTTTGAAGAATGCACTTTCCTGAATCTGACTCTGAAAACCCCACCAACAGATTGCTTGCATCGAGATGATTCTTTTTATATATAACTTTCTTTATTTTGGAGACAGTGAAAATTGAACCTGAAAATGTTGCAAATTACTCCCTCGATTAACCAATATAAAGGCTTCGATTGGGTGGGTGCTTCTTTCATTCTCTATGCAAAATTCAATTGATCACTAGGTAGTTGGTCCAGTAGTTTATCCACCACTAACAACACCATCACCAATAGAAAAAGAAGAAATTGTCCTAGACCTTGAGGCATGTGTTCAAAGGGGGTAATTTTATCAAAACACCACAAAGCCATGAAGAGAGCCGCACTTGCTCTATAGGGCTCCGGGAACAAGCAAATCTAGAATGATTGCACCCATTGCTTATTACGTAGGCTAAGATATTCATAGATTGGAGATTCCTATGGTCAAGATAAACACGAAGCTAAAGGAAATTTCTCATCAAGACCACCAAGTATGTGGTTCTTATTGAGGACATTGATTGCTCACTCTGCATTTCAAACCATGCAAAAAATGTGTGACATAGTGGATTT
>ML798343.1:59708-85851 GCA_009831015.1 Picea engelmannii | reverse complement strand
CAAGTGGTTGTTTGGAACACGCCTGTCCAATATCTAGCTAGGTTCAAGTTTGTGAGTAGGTATGTAAAGGATGGTGAACACTAAAGGTTGTGGGTATCAACTACCATGAATTCATTGTGTAGGCTTCTAAAGGTAAATAGTCGATGTTCTAAATGCCTAACCCCTCCTTATAATATTCTGGGAGTAGTTGCTAAGACAATTCTGAAAATCCTATCCCAAAACTTAGCTGTCCAACATAAAGTCTTAAAGTAGGCAAGGTAAATGGTTCAGTTCAAAGTGCCAATCCCCATTTGATCTCATAAGTTCTGGCAGTGGTTCCTTCCTCAATCAAAGAAGGCAGTTCTGAGGATCCAACAACTTAGCTGTGAACTTCCATAAATCCTTCTGGCTTCAAAAGGTAAATAGTCGATGTTCTAAGTGCTGACCCCATTCCATTCAATCTCATAAGTTAAGGCAACAATATTTCCTAAGGTAGTTTTGAGGATCCAACAACTTAGTTGTCCAACTGTGAAATTGATCCAGCATAACCAGGTCCTTCCTCCATGCAATCCAGGCATGTGTTGAAGTAGTTAGATTAAGGAAGCACTAACTTATCAATGCTGGGGTTGCACAAATAGGGTGCGGTGCTTCCTTCATTTATCAAGAGTATCGGGCCGGGATTCGATTCCCACGACCTCCCCAACAAGATCAATAGTTTCCCCACTAATATTTGTCAAGCAAGTGATTGAGCTGAGGGTATGTAAGGTTGTCACTACCTAAAAGCAAGAAGGGCATGTGATGATGGTTGGATTAATACTCAACCTTGTTGGGGTGGTGTACACACGATAAAGAGTGGTGGTAGTAAAGAAAGCTAATAATAAAAATCATAAAGTAATCTACGACATAACCAGATGCTTCTTAAAGAATCTAAAAGAAGGGTCATGCCCTTTCTTAAAGAAACACTGGCCAGTGTCTGGTTGAAATAAAGAGATATTGATGTAAGAAGAAGTCATGGAAAATATGTGTGGGGAGAAGGAACATCCCAAGATATGGAGGGAGGTAACTTGATAGAATATAACGAGGAGAATGGAATCCCTATCTTAGAATAAGTTGCAGAAGGACTAGGATTGAGTACCCCAGAAGAGATTGATCAGTACAAAAGTATCAATGAGATGTATCGGGCCTAGAATGAACCCCTGAGTGAATTTAAACCAAGCCATTTGGACATGAAATTTTCATTCGCACAATACAATTTTAGGAAGTTTAGCACAGTTAGGAATAACAAAAAGGAACAGTAGTAGTAATCAGAATAATTCTTAGCCAATTAGTAGCACAGGAGGAGGATTATCTACCAATAGTATATGATCTATATTTGAACCAGGACCCAGAGGTTTTGTTTTGGTTGGAACACCCATACCCACTATGGAAGGAGCTGTTGGATGTCTTACCAGATACCTCGAGTTCCACAGAAGGGGGGATGAAGATGTTGAACAACATTGGTATTTATGTGAAACCATCTGGCGGGCCAGGGGAACCGTCGATGCTACTAAAGTTGTAGCGCTTCAGACCACTCTGAGGGATAGGGTCCTGAAATGGTATATGAAATCTATAGAACCTCAGGAAAGAGGACAATAATTTACTCTGGAAAACATAAAAAAACTTTTGATTTAGAAATTGAAGCTGCCTCAGTAAGAGCAGCAGGTTATTACACAGGTTATTGCATAGATTAGGGGAATTCAACAAATTCGGGGAGAAACTACATGGGAATATATGCAGTGATTGAAAGATGCTTTGGGGAAGTTAACTACCCCTATTCTAGAGGCACATGTGCAAGAATGGTACATCCAAGGACTATTGCCATTAACTAAGATTCCACCGACCCAACAGAAGATCATGTCTGCTGCAGATGCTCTGGAAAGAGGTACCCTGATTTAAGCTATGGATGGATACCCAGGAACCTATAAAGCTATGGGTCTGAAAGGAGGCTCAGACTTATCTCAGATGTAGAACCAGATTGCTTCACTCACTAAGAAAATCCAGGAACTATAATTGCCAAAAGATGCCAAACCGTAAGTTTGGTGTTCAGGATGCCATACAGAAGGCCATTTGGCATCTACATGCCCCAGGTTGAGAGGTGTTAGATCTATGAATCCACCCATTGGACCCGGTCCAGTCACATCATCTGGGGGATTTGCACAAGTTTCAGCTGTAGATATTTTTAATGGACCTACCTAGTACAATGTTTTTCCAAATACTCAGCGCATGATGCTAGCATAATACTGTGATATTTGAAAGACGCATGGACACCCTACCCGACATTGTCTTGTTTTGTAGAAAGACTATTACGTACATAATACTTTGTACTATGAGTTATGTGGATCGTCTACACATGATACTAATAGATACTGAGCATTAGACACTCTTGCAGATAGGCAGGATAAGTTGGTCTTCCAAGTAGCGGAAGGGTACCAAGGATATGCCACAACTCATGGAGGAGGTTTCAAAGGAGGTCATATGAGAGGAAGAGGACCCTCTAGGTGTTACAATTGTGATGAAGCAGGCCATTTGGATAGAGATTGTCAACTACCTAGAAAGCCTTGGTGTACTCATTGTCAAGTAAATGCCCATGCAACCGAAGATTGCCCTGATCTGATTGTTAAGTGGGAAGATCACAATCGATAGCAAGGTACTAATCTTATAAATTCAAAAGTTAGACAGAAGATGAATGCCCAAGGGAAAAATAGAAATGTTGTGACCAGAGGAGGAGCTCGAATAGGAGAAGATATCGATACTTCACCAAGAGATACAATTAAGAAAGAAAAACTAAGACCTCCGAAGATGGATCCAGTTAACCAGAAGGAGTACTTCCACCAAGGAGTGGATATGTCTAAGGATATGGTCGGTTCGTGGACTCCTCCTATTATGGAACCATCATGGGACCAGAGACAACGATATTACAACACCTTCAAAAAACCCTTAGCAGATTGGGAACCCTCTGGTAATTCGGTCAAATTCACCGACCTTTAGTTACATTTGTTCTCAGATATCTTGGAAGATGAACAACTCACTGCTTAGTTGTGCAACACTATTAAGAATGCGGTTGAAAGCACATAACCTATCAACGATGGTTATCCCTACTTTACTTTGACACACTAACTCAACTTTCACATAGGTAATTGGCAATAATTGTTTCTATAATGTAATAAAAATGTTTCTCATTTCGATAACTGGCCAAGCCAAGGAAATAAGTAACAGGAAGGAGTTTTCGGCCAATTAAGAGTCTAAGGACCATATAAAAGTATGGAGTTGTGTACTTACACTATCGAGGTTCCCTTGGCCTTATTTTCTCTCTAGTTATTGAAATAAGACGAGATGGGAAAGAAGGGGAAATTAAGGCCATCCTGAGTTGGCTTAGCAGTTGATAGGGTAGAAACTGGGCTTGTTTGACTATCTAGGTTGACCAGGACCACTTACTGCCTGGGGATGGGTTGACCGACGTAGTCGGGGGACTCTATTTCTTCCCCCAAAGCCTGAGCTCAAGACCTTTTTTCAATCCGGACCCTACCCTATATTTATTCCCCTAAATTCGCTAGTTATAAGGTAAGGCCCCTATTTCTTATTATTTAAGGAACCCCCTACTATTATTAGAATAAGGCAACCCCCTGTTCTTCATTCGATCCACCTATTAAACTCGTTTTACAAGTTGAAAGCACTGAACCTTTTTTATTATGCCCTACTATTATAATAAGCACTGGGAAAGCACGTGGATATCATGTTTCTCCATATTCGTTTAGCTCTGGCTATGAAAAGCAGAGCTTTTGTTGCCATCTGAAATAGATTCCCAACCAGGGGGTGTGAGATCTTCTGTATGTGTGTAGCTTAGGTATGCTCTTGCCCATGATTGTAATAGTAGGGAAGAATCAATCGATCTAGCTTCTATTATTTAAGGTGGGTTGAGGAGTGCTCATATAAGGCCTTGATGCACCCAAGCTGTATCGTTTCATTATCGTGGTAGATCCCTGTTGGTTCAATATTCTCAAGAAGGGTGTGCACAAATTACTTATATAAGAAAGCCTTATTATAATAGTAGGAGGGCGCCTTAAATAATAATAATAATAGTAGGGTTGATGCGAGCAAGCTAGCTAATAATACGTGAGCCCTGCCTATCAATAAGCAGTAAGAAGTGGGTCTCTGCCCAAGACCCCTTATTTGGTGAAGTGAACCGGGCCACTTATTCAATAATATAGGGTTTTACCATGGTAGAACAAGTGTCTTTAGCTCTTGTGAACATCTTTCCTGAATGTATTAAAGAGGGCCTCTCTAACCAGGAGTGGTGGGTGTCCACTTCGACCATTCCTAGCTTGGCTCCGAGCTTTTCATTCCGGGAAGAGTCCAAGGTGGATGGACGGGGAACGTGTGACGTTGGGTTGGGGTTTGGTTCACCAACTGCTTGCTCCTCCAGTTTAGGTATTGGGGAACCATCTTAGATAATAGTAGGGAAACTTTTATTTCATAAAGGTTGAGCTTGAACCCTTTAAGTACATTCTTTAAAAGGGTTAGCTGCATCCTTATTACTTTCATCACAGGGACCTTACTTATTACTTTCAGCGACAAGAAACCTACTTTCTGAATGAAGTTGAATTCACCTACATTCTTGAGAGGACACCTACATTCTTATGGGGCATTAATTCACCTACATTCCTTCTAATGACTAGAGATTTGTAGCTCAAGGTTCCTTCACTATAGGTGCTGTGATAATTCCTTCGACATATTCATGTGCTTCTCTTACCCTTCTCTTTTCAGTACTTATAGCCGTTTTACATCCAAGGCCAAGACACACCTACATTCACTTCTATAATGAGTTATATGACTTGCCTTATTACTTGCATTGACGTCGCTCCAATCCAATCTTTATATATGTAATTACGCCAGCCTGCCTAAGTTCCCAGGTAAGTAAGGACAAGGAGATCCATCCAACGGTCATGCATTGTTGCCTCCATCCTTAATCTACTCATTCTTACTTCTATCCATTCTTTGTTACTTCAGGCCAGAGCAAGACTTCGAAGGAGTTCCCAGGATTGTGGGTTCCATAGATTGTCTCATAGATTTGTTACTTCCATTTTTTTTTACTTCTAGAGCGTTAGCGAGAAGTAACAGGAAGTATAGTATAGATAGTATAGATAAGGGTTGTCGTCTTTCTGGGACCCCCTAAAGAAGTGGCTTAGTAGGTATTGATTCGGTTACTGCCTCATTAGAGGAATCCATGCCTTAGGATTTGCGTTGCCTCCATCCTGTATCTTCTCTATGGGCCTTGTCGTCATCATGAATCAGACTTATATGTTTCAAATGTCAGACTTATCCAGTAGTTTACTATTCCTATTCTTCATTCTATTATTTCTTCTTCATTCTACTATTATTAAGTAACGCTGATTCTAGCAATATTGGTCAATACCTCAAATATGGCAGTTCAGGTCAATACCTCAGACCACTACCAATAGCAGTTCTTGAAGCATACCATACTACCGATAGCAGTTCATGAGGCAGTTAATTAGAATGATAAGGAAGTCAGGCTAACCTCTGTGGAAGATAGAAGGAAGGGAAATGGATGACCCAATAATTGATTTTGGGCTAGTCCTTACAAAACAAATGGTAGGGATGGAACGAGATAATGAAGATATTATAGGTTTATGGAATGAATGGAATGGTTGAATAGGTATTTCTATCGAAATGAGATTTCCCTCTTTTGATTCTTTCAATAATCTCAGAAATCTTCATCCTGGGGCTTTATCTGAGTAATATATAAGGTTTATAGGATCTCCCTTCCTTATCTACTTATTCATTTATAAGGTCGATAGGGCCTATAGTAAGGCCTTTGAGGGGAGGGAAAAAAGAGAGGGTCCTCACCCTTACCCTCAAAGAGAACAAGACCCCACTCTCTTTCCCAGTGCCTTATTATGCTACTCATGAGGCCTTATCTTCAACCTTCTATCAATGCCTTATTGAAGTATACCCAACTTGCTTTACATGGAGCCTCGTATATGATTATCTGATCACCCATGTATTTCTCACGATATAATCGATCTATCTAGTCATCTCATGCATGCATGATGGGACAGCCCAAGCATGAGGTGTAATGGATGGGGCTTCATTAGGCATGTATGCATGGGGATTGTTTCTCTATCCAATCCATGCATGCGGGTATGTCTCATGTTCGTCAGGCATGCTTCATTGGTTATTGTTGGGAAATCATGGAATTCATTAGGCATGCTTCGCTGGTTATTGTTGGGAAATCATGGAATTCATCAGGCATGCTCAACTTCTCTATCAGATTAGATCCATCTCCTTACCGATTATTGTAAATAAAGGTGATATCCTAGACCTTCTCTAGATTGAGGGGAACAAATAGATCATTTGTAGTCAATAAGGTAAGGGTTATATAGTGGGGCATTGGGTTATAGCCTATTTTATTCCTTCCTTCCTCACCTCAAATAGAACCCTCAAGGGATGGATTTGATAGAAAGGCCCGCTCTGTTATCTAGGGTGTAACTTTCTTGGCTTTGAAAGGCCCCATTTCAAGGAAGAGAACACTTTCATTATGGATGAGTTCGACCATCGCTACCACACAATACTGAAGTATCGTAATACAACGTGAAGGATCTATCTACATACAATGTTAAAGCTCACTTAAATCCGANTTGGCTTTGAAAGGCCCCATTTCAAGGAAGAGAACACTTTCATTATGGATGAGTTCGACCATCGCTACCACACAATACTGAAGTATCGTAATACAACGTGAAGGATCTATCTACATACAATGTTAAAGCTCACTTAAATCCGAGGAGAAACTTCTCGCTTGACCAGAGGGAGGGTTGGGTCATCTTTATAGATGTAATTACACTTTAAGACTATGCGAGCTTAGAATATTTCTATATTATATTAAAGCCTTATTATATATACGTTGATCCCAGACTGCCAAATATTCATAATCATTCAAGACTGCGCCATAAGATCGAGTTTGAGTTTAAAATAGACTATACTTATATATTGCTCAAGGCTGCATGCAATTCTTAGATTAAGTAAGTTTGTGAAAGCACCAACACTTCGTCCCACACCCCAACTAGTTTGACATGGAGATTGAGACCTCACATTGAAGGGAGCAACAAAAGTGGCAAAGTTCGCCTTCCCGAAAACTAGTCTATCTTGTTCCAACAGCCCTAGCAGATGTAGTTATTTCACCATCTAGCTATGGTATTTCATTCCTTCCACCACCAGGCTTTGCTGCACCATGCTATGGAACATTTCTTTCACTAGTTTTTGCTTTTCAGGATCGAGATACAGAGCCTGTTAGTGATCGTGACCCAGATTCTGATGTTCCAGATCGATAGCGAGATCCTGAGTCTGATGCTCATGGTAGATATTCAGATTCTTACCTTTGTGATCATGATGAAGAGTTTGATGCTCGAGAGTCAGAGCCAGATGTTCTAGATTGGAATTATTATATTCGTGATAGGGAGTAAGAACTCAACCGCCTGCACATCCATCATTCAGACCCACTCCCCATCTAAACGACCAATATTTTACTATGTTCTTCACCCAATTAATAATACCTCATTATGAAGCTATTGACCGGAGCTGGAAGGTCTCACTACGATCAAGCTATGCCTACATATCTTATTCGGTTCACCTCGATTGACTGGGCTCACTGAACACTTGCTTACCCAACCAACTTAGTGATTGATGGATGCCCCCGGGCACCCATTGATTCAACCAAGAATGCTCAGTAGGTACGTATGGTACGACGACACTAGGATATTAACCCCCCACCGAACAACCTTGTTTCCAATCACCCACCTGAATAACTATAGCTTCCCTAGATCACAACTTGCTTCATGAATTGCTTACTTGATACTGCACTATTTGCACTATCTTATCTTTTCGAGCCGACTGGGACCACATTTGATTCTTTCTTACAACACTCTAGGATCTTTACATGCCTGCTGGATGAATGTTTTTCCCATCCTACCAACTCACCCACCTGATTATTACCTAGACACCTGCCCTAACTTTATGGGATCTCTTCATGGCGACAGCTAGTTACAACCCTTCTCTTATCGAGACCAGATCACACTATCCCCTCCCTTTACCTTATGAACTTGGTATAGGATCTTCTGGGGTAACACTATTAACTTACTGTTGGCACCATGTTCCTGCCGAGGGGCCCATACGATCCAGTAATTAGAACCAATAGCATTGCTAGGACCATAAGCTTACTGGGAAGGATCACTGGAAGTGGCATAGGAACAACCTTTCATAGGATCATAATTGTATGGATTCCATACTACCTTACTTTGAATATCTTATATGCTTGGGTCAATGGACACTTCAGTGTTATTTACTTTAAGCTTACTAGCACCAGATTAATTCAAGTGGCTGGCACAGGAACAACAACCTGTTGTGCGTGGGATCGTGCCTAGAAACAGTCAGTCAACCCTATTGGATTAACTATTGCCTCAATTATTTGATCTTACGTGCTTGGATCGATGATCACTTACTTATCAACCTACTCTGCTTCTGATAATGCGGCGAGATTGAAAGAACTACTTAAAAGGAGAATGCTAAAAGCATGTCTCCAACATTTGGATTATCACAATAAGACCTCGGGTTTTCCATCAAACAAAAGTTTGGATCATATTTAGATAAGGGTCCCATTCCATTTATCACTAATAATAAGATCAATAAGATCTTCGAAAGACTCCGTAGAAGCTATGAAAGAGAAAGACTTAAATTTACAGAGGCGAAGCTAATTGAGAAAAAGAACCAGATAAATGATGTCCCAACCAGAGAAATCCACTTATTTCACACAATTCTTTCAGTTATGCCTGATATTTTTCACTTTCCATCGAAGGGCTCTCCCAGCGAACCCAACAGTTTGGAAGATAATTCACGGGAATCGGTTTTAGACTGGTGTATCCCATAATCATCCCATATCTGATTCTGAACTACTACTACAAAATTATATTGATTCCATGAGTACGAACTATAATGGGGAGGACGTCAGAAGGTTGGGAGGCAAGGTAGCTCCAGTCTTTTCGGTTCAAATCCAGGCGACCTTGATAAAAGGAAGATAAAAGTAAGGCCCAGAAGGGAAGGTATAACCTTGTCGTATCTTGGTGGAATACTTGAACTTGAAAGATATTTATGTCTTATCACGGTTTTGGTACTTCACGTTCTAGACCCATTTGAAGAAACAAGGCCCTATCAGGTAATTTGGGGTGGGTGCATACTTCATTTTCTAGGCAGACCTAATAAGTAAGGTCCTTGCCCTCCTTAGGTCGGGTGATAACTTCACGTACCTTGTGTTAGAATATAGAAGATGGGGTGCTCGTTTTACCATTGACGATACCTTCGTCACCCAACCATAGGATGAAGCCTCCCTCCGAGCACCTTAACCTTGACTGAGAATTTATCCGAAAGTAAACCCTAGGCTAGATAGCCAAACCAAGAGTATCACACCTTTCCCCAAGGATAGCGCATCACAAAAATATGATCAGATAGTCCAAACCATAGCCAAGAGATATTCAAGCCAAAACTGAAAACTTGTTGCTGCTACAGCTACAACTACAACTCTTCTTCAAACCTGCACACAAGACTGCAACTGCAGTGCGCACCAAACTAGGAAAACTGCAATTCTGAGATGTGACAAATGAGAACTGGCGCCCTGTATTTATAGTAGTTCTGCCAGTTTTGCTGGGGCCAACTTCTCCTTTTGGATAAGTGTCTGTTCAATATATTATTATAATTTCTGGCCGACTTCTTCTGTTGGAGGCTAATAGCCTAATATAAATTATCTTCTTGAGCCGACAAGGCTTCTAGGGTTATTAGCCAACTCATTAGGGTTTCTCTTGCTTCCCAGAGTCTTCTATTCTCGTCAGGTTCACACGTGGGGGTAAATACCTCCCGCAGCTACCATAATATTAACACCTCGCACCTTTGGTCGAGCAAGCAAGAAAAGCACTGGGCCTGGTAGGCATGGATGGCATGCTCGTAAGTAATATGCTTGGCTGGTAAGTAGATAGAGGTTGCCTAGCTACGCATATCCTAACCCTTCGAATACATAGTTAGTTGCACAATGAAATCCATCTCACATATAAGGAAGGAAACCAATCCCTCTTATTCGCTCATTCTGATTGATGATGGAATCAACATAGAACAAAACCATTTCAACTTACAATCTTCCCCTCAATACCTGAATCACCCCACACAAAATAGTACCTTTCTTTCTTTTACTCCTACTCCGTTAAGTCTCCACACCAATCCTCCTAGCCAATATGGATCTGGTTGTGGGGCCCCCTCTCTCTCCCTCTTACTTCTATCTTCTCACCTCCTTAGCGGTGGCTCTTTCTCTCTATTATCCTTGCCCTTTGATGACAGGTGTTCTCTCTTGTGTTTATTATCCGTGCCCCCTTAGTGGCTTTCTCTTGCCTTCCACCCTCAATCTGGTGGTCTTCCTGGCCTGTTCACTCCATGCCTTCACTTGGGATTTTATTTAAATGAGGGGAAAATGTAAAAATTGGGTCTTAACTATGAGAAGCAAGTTTGGCAATTAGTGCCAATACATGTATCCTATGTTTAATATACATAATTACAATGCGGGAAAGAAAGCGAGCTCTTCAATCCTTGTTGTCCCCGTACCTCAGGTCAATACTATAAAATTGAAATATAGGACCATCTACCTATTGATTGATGTGGGGATAAATGGCAAGGTTGCTCGGGTTATCGCATGAAGCTGGACAATAGTACCTAACTAATGGCAATGGCATTTCATTAACCAAGGATTGGGTTGTGGGAAGATACTAGACATATCCCTATGGATTTGTGTGGGGGGATTACAAGGCTGGCAGCTGGGATTATTGCAGAACCCCCATGTTTGGAGACAAGGCTGAATGCAGACAACAAATAGGTTGATCCCATTACAAATGATCATAGAATTAAAGTTTGCAGAACAATTTCGGACAAGGTGTTATGATACAGACCCATCCCCATTTTGTTGGAACCCATAGTAGGAAGGCATCGTCGGACGAGGAACAAAGTGTTTTATTTGTCCCGGGAGGAAATCAAATCGCATAAGGAAGGGGCGCAGCCATGGTAAACCACCCCATTCATTCATCTGTTGTATATCCTAATTAGGGAGACCTATGATAACGAGTGGCATTTCAAAATAATGTTGCATTAAAAGTCAGGGTACATTGGGTCTACCTCCGCCCGAGAAAGAGTGGGGATTGAAACTTAGGAATGTCAGAAGGAATTAGCTCCGATAGCAGGTGGGGTCTGTCTACGTTCAGTATTAAGTCCTCTGAGAGGTAGATTCATATATTTTGGAAGGGAAAGTGAGGGCTCGCTCTGATAGTAACGGGGTATAAATTATTTCAATCCATGGTGAAAGATTGGATCATCATAAGTGCGTGGCTCTGCCACAAACGAAATCCCATGCTTTCCGTTGATCAACAAAGCCGCCCCCTATCCTAGTCATATTCTCTCTCAAGGTCGGATTTCAATTTCACTTGATGCATGATTTGAATCCTTCCTCTTATTATTCTCTAAATAATCATCGGCTTATTTTCCTCCCCTTCCTTTGACTACTTCTGTGATTGGTCCGGATCCTTGGAATTATGCCTGCATGATCTCCTCTTCTATTCTCCATTCTATTTGGTTCCCCAATGGACAAGTTGAAAATAAGATTAAGAGGAAAAGGACTGAGAAATCAATATTGCAAACACTTATTTCCCCGGCACGCTAACTCATTTATATATAACATTGTTTCTACTTCATTCTTATTCTTGACGTTATGCCTTACGTTTAGGTAAGTGAACTAGATTTATTCCCCTCTCCCAAAATAATGAATTGAGCGACTATGTTCCTCAAAGAGCTCTGCTTAGGTAAGGTCCTGGCCGGTCAACCCAGCTAGTGAGTTTCTGACCAATCCCCTTATCTAATGGTTGGCCTTTATGGGAAGGTCAATCCTTCGACAACACTGCTATTATATATGTAATTATGCAATTTTGAAAGTGTTAGCATCCAAGGAAGGTTATGAAAATATTTCTATATTCAATAATAAAGACTATTGGGCCCCTACTATTAATTAAAGGAAATGGGAAGGTGGAGGAAGGAATACATAGCGAATGGGGTAGAAAAGAATGAATAGTGAATCTGGGTTTTTACGCCTCTCCCCTTGATTAGTTCTTTAGAACTGTCTCATCACCGTAGCATCAAATCGGGGTTTCTTGTAAGATCGATACTCCAATACCGGTAGGAAAGCAATGTTACTGGAAGAAGGGGGTGTTACTTGAATAAAAGGGCATTTAAACCTAGTCCATTGGTCTGGTTTCGATGTGACTAATAGGATCATTAAGAAACTACCCAAGTGGCGGTCGACACACCTTGATTCGATGTGTTCGCATACATGTTGTGTTTACGCCTAACCTGGATAAAAGGTAGGGCTTCCACCTTTTCCCCCTTCTTTCTTTATTAGAACAAATTTGCGTCAGGGAGTTGGTCATCTATGGCATTGTCTGATTCCCTTGATTAAAGCCTAGATAAATGGTAAGGGTCGACATTATGTTTTCTTGGTTTCACCACCACATTGAATGAGAACTCTTGGAACAAGAGTAACCACTTGCAGATGCAACCTTCAAGTATTAGTTTGTTGACCATATATTTTAGTGCCAATTGATTAGTGAAAAAATTGAATCAACCTCCCAATAGGTAGTGTTTCAATTTCTATAGAACGTACACAATGGCCAAGCCTTCTCTTTTTGTGGTGGTGTAGTTGGGCTAGACCTGTGACAAATTCCTACTTGCAAAGTAGATGGGGTGATCTATATCTCCCTCACCTAGCTAGGTTAGTACTGTACCTAGCACAATGTAAGAGGAATCCACATGAACATGAAACTCTACAAACCAATTAGGATCAAGAATGTAATAGCTTGTCCAAGTTACTTATTGAATGAGGGGGGGAAAGGATGGGTGCACATACAATTTGTTATTTAAGAGTGCAGAAGGCATGTTCGCACTTCCGTGACTGGTGGAAGGATTCAGACTTTATCAACAAGCATTCCAGTGGTTCTGTGATGGTTATGTAGTTCCTGATGAAGCTCATATAATAGAAGGTATGGCTCAGAGTAGAGCACATTCCCTTGACTATCGTCGACGCATGTAGATTTACAACCACTGCAACCTTGGCTGGATCGACAAGTACCCATACCTTGCAGATGATGTCCCAATAAGTTACCGAACGGGGTAAAAAATATTAATTTCTTCGAATTTAGTCAAATTTTTCACTGTCTACAATGCGAAAACATCAGTCGTAATAGTGCCAAATGGTCCCGCAACAAACTGTACACCATCCATTTGTCGAGGTATACCTCCAGGAATTTGTGGATGTAGTCTCTGAACACAGCTATCAAATTCTTGGAGAACATTGTTGGCACGTTCTTAAGTCCTAAAGGCATCACATTATATCCAAATGACCCCTATTCTATGGTCAATTTGGTCTTCTTCTTCTCTTCTTTAGCTATCATGATATGGCGATACCCGAAAAACCCATCTGTAAACGAGTAGGATTCCTTACCTGCAACTTGGTTTAGCACTTCGTCATTGAACGGTGTGGGCAAGGGGTCGTGCATACATGTGGCATTAAAACTCCTAAAGTCCACGGAAACCCTGATGTCTTCAATGTCCTTACTCCGGATTACAGTTGGATTGATCCACTCTGATTCTTCCACTCCAATTCTTCCACTAGAAATATTAACCCTGCTACTAGGATTAAACCTGTATGGCGTGTACTTCACTGGATTCACATCTGGATGTAGATCTATCTTCATTTCTCCCAGACCACCTTTTCTACCCTTCAGCACTATGAAGTTTTGCGGGAATAATTCTTTTTATTCCTCCATGAGGGTCGCAACTTCATACATTATTTTCTCATCCCAGCAGATTAGAGGCCCCTAAAAATAGGCCCTACCTAAATGAGGTTCCCCTTCTTCCCCTATTTTGATGGCGAAACATAGTTGGGTTTAACACATTTCAAAGTTCCATTGCTCAATTGCACGAGGGATCTATCTCCAGCGAGTTCTTTTATGTGCTATGTCATTAATTCCCACTAACATTATTTGGTTGATCTAAGATCTCAACCCCACTTTCCAAACAAACAAAAAATATCTTTAGCTAGAATTTAACCCCCTTACTATTCAAGTGGTTCACATTAGTTGAGCACTTTCTTTCTCAAGAGTTCAGTCGCCTTTTCTAATATGTTGATCTCCAGGTTGATCAGATTCAAGGGAAGGGAGTCATCTTATTATTTAAATGAAACAACTTAATTGCATGCTTCATCAATTAGCTAGAAAAGACGCACTTGAATTATTATAAGTAAGAGAGAGGGGTTATTATAGGTGTGAGAGAGAAAGTGTTTTGTCAACGCAACCAACATGAGGATGAATCTCTTTAGATGTGCATTTCTCTGAGGTCTAAGTGTAAATTTTCTCTCTATTAGCAGGGAAGGAAGTTGATAGTTCAGTCGATCATCAATCATTTAGTAGTGATGTTCATCCATCATTCGTTGGTGTGGTTTCGGTCCCATATCATGGTTGATGTATCCCCCTGGTGGTCGTGGGAATGGAATCCATCTCTAGGGCATCCAAGTGAGAAGTTGTGAAGGAGTTAGCCTAGGGAGTAGTCACAAAGACTGTGAGAGCTACTTAGTTGTTCATTCCATTAGTCCCCTCCCCCACTTTGTTTAGATAGAGGTATGAGTTGAGATGGATAGGGGCCTAGCTGGGGTATGGTTCTGGTGATCGGGATAGAGCAGGTGATCAAAGTTTGAGTTAATGAAGCCTCGTCGGTATCTATAAGTGAATTAATAAGTCAACCCATAAGTTATAGTAAGTAAATTCAATATATAAATTAGTTTCAGGCCCTTCCCTGCCAACCCAATGAATACATAATCCAGTCAATGGGAGGGTAAGACCTGCCTCTTCTAGGAAACCAAATTTGTGAAACCAGTCCAAATTCGTGAAACCAACCCCCTTCCCCTCCTTCGTCGAGAAAGCAATAAATCCATTCTCCTCAACAGGAAAGAAATAAATCCCTTCCCCTCAGCGGGAAAGTGATAAATTCCTCTCCCCTACCCCTACCCCCCACCCTACATTTGAGAGCATGCTTGCGCTTCCTTGCTCGATGCGGGCAAGCAATAAATTCTTGTAGATTATGCTTTTTTCAGAGCCAGTTGACTAAGAACCAATTCCAATTGTCGTTGTACTAGTTTCATATCCAAACAGTGAGCTTCCCACATGCCAACACCCACCCACACATCACTGACGCAACAATTTCCACTGATAGAACTGATAGATCAACAAGCAAATACTAGAAGCAAAGCATCAATTATTAGTAGTTTAATCCCCCACTCCTATGGCATCTCAAGTCCCCACCTAAGGTGGCATCACCAATTGAAGCAGATCCATCTAAAGTCCCCACCAAGATAGCAGGCAGAGGTCGTAGTGCAAGTGTGATTCAACCAAATAAGAAGATCAATGATCCCCCTCACTATGCTTGGAAGTGCACCTTTTATTTTCACTGCTTATGCCTTAACTGGGATTTTTCGGAAGCAAAGAATGCATCGTCTATATGGGTGTACAAATCTACTCATGGACGTATACAAATCGATCTGTGATCTGTGCGAGCCACTTACATTTTAACCTAGGACTTACACTAGTTATTCACTACATGCGACAACCACATCTTATTATACAATGAGATTAGCTCCTAGTCTCCACCCCTGCCTTTCTTTCTGCTGCTCCTACCATGGGGATGTGACTTTGCCATGAGCATAGGATTGGAATGGGAAGGCTCCCGGAGCATGGAATGTCGAGTGTGCTTTCTCCATGATGGATGCTTACAAAAGAGTGTATGAGCTATGTTCATTCGGTTTGTGCTCTTCTCAATCGATTTTTGCTTTCTGTTGTTCTTGTATTCCCTTTCTTGATTTACGCTCCCTGTGTACCTTATTTTCTCTTTGCCCAAGGATGTGCCAGGATGTGTTTCTTTTATTCCCGACCTATGTGTGTTCTAACTTATCTGGAATGTACGCCCCATCCTATATCTTTCTCTAGAGGGCATTCAAAAACCTATGCTGAGACCAGTGTGCATATGTGTTGGAACCATCTCATTGCCTATTTTTGCTTCTGTTGGAGCCACTAATGGGCGGGCTATGGCATATGGACTTGTGAACTGGTTAAACTGAGGTTCTTCTCTCGCAGGGTTGTTAAGGATCGCTTGAGTGTATTCAAATGGCTCATGTAAAGGAGAGTCAGTGTTGTTCATCCTAGGCCTTTGAGGAGGTGGCTCCACACTATTTGGAGAAAGAGCATGGGCCCTTCTAGACCAACAAAGCAGTGGGTCAGTCACTTTTCATATTTGATTCAAAAGCAACAAGACACAGACAACCTAAGGCCAACTAACAAGCAATCAAATAGCACCCAGCTAAAAGTTCCTAAGATGTATGTGTCAATAAGCATACGTACCCTTCTAAGGCTCAGTCCAGGGTGGTTAGCACTTGAATCCAAGACAATGAAGAGTAATTAATATGTATCCCTGTTTTCAACACGCTCTTCGTACCTTTACTTTGGGTTCAAGCGCCCACAGGTCACAGGTGCTAAGAATTAGGAAATGAATCGAGTTTACTATTGACAAAATTGAGTTATTAGACCTAGATGCATCATATGCCTACGACCCTGTCCACACACATCTTTGATTTATCAAATACGCGTTTGGTGAAGCTTTTTGGATCAACTGGACCAACCCCATTCTGGTCAGGGCGATATCTCTCCGTAAGGAAGGTATCATCAATTATTAGAGGAGGTGCTTTTTAAATCAGATATTTGACTAAAGACAAACTTGAGTTATGGACCCCAGTGGAATGAATAGCCTAGGAACCCACAAAAACACATCTTTGATTTCTTAAATGTGTGTTTGAGGAGGTTTTTTGGATCGACTCAACCAACCCCAAATTGCATATTCATCCAATGGGATTATATTATTCCATACCTCATCTTCATTTTTTTCTTGGGCAACCCACCTCATCTTCAGTTTCATATGCAAAGGGACTTGTCTGAAGACACTTCTTATGGATATGATTATGACCCCACCTTCGATCTTGGAAGGGCATGCTTGGGTGGGTTTGCACTTAGACCATTTGTATCAACTTTATCAGCCTACAGTATTACTGAAGTGGCACAAGAACCATCGGTCTAGGGATCATGCGTCGAAAGAAACTACCCTGTTTGATTTACCTATTACCTTATGATATGTTACGTGCTTGGGTTGGAACTTAGCTTAGACCAGTCATAATACCTTTTGAAGAGAATCCTACTGCATTACCTTTATGTGCGACAACAACCAACAACCTGGCGTATTAACTCACCTTTATAGAATGGCCCACTTACTCAACTTAGTTATTGGACAGACGGGCTTGCTTGGGCTGGCACTTAGACCATTTGTATTTACCCTTTCTATGCCTACTTTAGTACTGTAATTTGGACAACTATCGTTGGTTGGATCGTCAGCTGCCTTGTTGAATTTAGGAACTACAACCAGACCCCTTATTTTGGATGGATGTATGGAAGGAATCACCTTACATGCATGAAATCATCGAGTCGCCTACTTACAAAAGTGAGTTCTAAACCCCTTATGGATCAGTAGCCTAGGACCCCCCCAAAAAAGCAATCTTTTCTTTCTCAAACACCCGCTTGGGAGGGTTTTGAAGTTCCAACCCTTTATTAGGTGCCCATGCCAAAGGTTGTAATTTTGAAATTCATCGAGCGAGTTTCCTATTGAAAAAAGAGTTTGGGAACGCAGAAGGAGAATATGCCTGCCTACGACCCTATCCCAACACAATCGTTCTTTATCAAATGCTCATTAGGGAGGGTTTTTGGATCGAATGGAACTACCCCAACATACAAAACTTGCTTTCGGTTCATTTACTTTTAATTTGACCTCACCTGCCTAAGCGTGTTGCCACCTGCCTTATTGGAAGGAACAACCCTGCATTAAATCATCGATTTCTCTAATTACAAATCGAGTTTTGGAACCCAGATGGATCCATATGCCTCGGAAACCAAATACACCAACCTTTGATTCTTCAAATGCACGGTCGAAGGGATTTTTGGATCAACCAGACCAACCCAACAAATAACAAACTTGCTTTGATGGGAATGGACTTTTTACAGCCCTTTCTTTTTACCCATAGCTTCAAGCAAATATGTTCGAAAAATACGGGGCGAGACGAGACAGGGTTACTTTTTCTTTTTCAGGCCTAGAAACTATCTTTAGGTCCCACTAGACAGACCCAGATTGGAGGGATGTACTGGGGAAGCCTACTTGAAGAATGCCTGTTAGAAGACCTACTGCTATCAACCTTTACCTTTTTACCAGTCTTCTTACCCAACCTTTGTTATTGGATGGACACGTGCTTCGGTAGGCAGAAAATTCTATTAACCTTTACCTTACTTGCCATTACTTCAGTTTACCACCAACCCACCCTTTCTCTTTACCAACCTCTAGTTACTCACTTACCCTACTTACTTATACCCCAACCTAGTGCTTCAGCTAGGAATGCAGTACCGACGCTATATTCTCTTTTCGGGTCGGGTTGACCAGATACACTTGATTAATTAAGACTACATAGGACCTTTAGATGCCTACTCTATTATTTTAGTTCCACTTTTGCTACCACCTTTACTATTTACCTTCCATAGGCTCACTGACCTTAACATTTTTATTGAACAGGAGGGAGGGCTTGCTTGGGCTTGCACGTAGACCCTTCCTTTGTTATTTACCCTTTCTATGCCTACTTGCAAAGAGACTTTATGTCGAATGGACAACTCACTCTTCGTTGCCTAGGAACTATAACCAGACGATATTGGAAGGGCGGCTTGCTTTGCTTGCTTGGGTAGGCATAACATTGCTATTTACTTTAGAAGCCTGCACTATTACTTTTTCTTTGACCTACAACGACCAACAACCTTTCGTACCACCCTTTATATCACAGCTCACTAACCTTAACTTACTCATTACCTCAATCACTTGCTTTACAAATCTTAGTGGGGAAACTATTGATCTTGTTGGGGAGGTCGGGTGAATCCTGGTCGGATACTCTTGATAAATTAAGGTAGCACCACACCCTATTCATGCAACCCTAGCATTGTTAGTCCTGAATCCAACAACATAACCACATGCCCAGATTGCATGGATTGGGGGAGGACCTGGTTTAGAGCCTACATAATGAATGGAAGTTAGACATGTTGGATAGCTACCAACTGTTCTGGGATCGTCAGAACTGCCTTGAAATAATCCCAGAATTTTGATATTGAGTGGGGCTTGGGCACTTTGAAGAACATTCGTATTACCTTTTGAAGTCGCCTACACATTAAAGGAAGTTGGACAACTACCCACACTCTTGCATATTTGCATCCTTGGATTTTTAGAACTACCTTAGGAATTACAGACCCCTTACATTGGTGGGTGGACGGGCTTGCTTGCTTGGGCAAAACATTGCATATTTACCTTTTTCTTACTTTTGCATTACTTATTTTCATGCTACCAACCTGGTGAACCACCCTTGACTTATTGCGCCTTACCCAACTTATTCTATTTACCAACCTTACCCCCTCACCTTACCCAACTTACTGATGGATGCCCAAACCTCTTGCTTTAGCCAGGAATCCTTTGTGGGTACAACGCTTAGAACCTTGACTATTTACCTTTACTCACCAGCCTCCCTTTACCTTTTTACTATTACCAACTACCCACCTATTCTCTTTACTTTAACTCCCTCAACAAACTTTGTGAAGTGCTACCTTCCCTTACCAACCACTTGCTTCAGGAATGGGAGGGGGGTATGCTTCCCGATCTGACCTTTTTCTTTGCCCCCGCCTCTGCCTCAGTTCCTGTTCCTGCCCTGTGCACTGTCCCTTCCTTTGTTTCAGGGGTCCTGCCTTGGTCTTGGGGTTTGTCTGATGTTGGGGATATCAGGATATGGTTCTGCTTTTGCATGTGTTTCTGACACGTTTTCTTGTGGTGTCGCCCTTGTTCCCACCCTTTTCCCTGCTCCTAGCCTGACTCTTGTCCCTACTTCCATTTCCGCTTCTGCCTTGGGTTCGACCTTGGGTCCAGTTCTTGCTGTGGGTTTGGGCTCTTCGGGGGTTTCGGTTCTTGTTTTATCTTCCTTAGTTTTTTGATCCTTCCTTCGATTCGGAGGGCGCAGGGATTTCCTTGCTTTCAGATTAAATGGGATAACATGAATTCTATTTGGTCAAAGTTATCAGTTGTTAAACCCCTTCTGAAGTATAGAGACTAGCTGTCCCCTCCCCTAATCCATTGGTTTGATCAGCTCCAACTGCTTAGGTTTTCTTTAAAGGGAATGGGTCATTCTAACTAACGAACTACGATAAGGAGGTGGGTATGAACTGCAAAAGGGAGGTATATATTAAGTCTGAGAGGGAGGTAGGTTAGAATATTGAAACTAAGGGGCCTTCCAGCCCAACCCTGGAAACCTCAACAACTGGAACTACACGTTGCCCCGGCTTGGTAAATAGTTGAGTGAAAACATGGCTCAGAGGTGTAGATCTTGCTCTGTTTTCCCTTTCTTTCTCTATTCCCACCCACTTAGGGCCCCAATCAAATAGAGGATGGAGGGGATGGGAAATTCCCTACGAAAAGGTGGTGTTGTGATAGAATAAGCACCAACCTATATTACCTTTGCCAATGCCTTAGCGTAGCAAGACAAAAGCGTAGCAGTATACCAGTTTCTAGACCCTTACCCTATATTTGTGTCAAAGTAAAAGTATAATAGTGGTTATACTGCCACCAGCTAATCCTTCCTAACTCATCCTTCCCCAATCTGATGACTAGGTGTAAGTAGGCGTGGTAGGCCAATAAGTCAATGATTCCTTCCCTGAACTAAGGTCTTGGGTAGTCAAAGGTTATATCTTTACTTATCAGCCATACCTTAGGATTGTGCATAGTTTCAAGCAAGTGAGGTATTTGTACCTTGTATTTTTATGTCGTATTCATATGCTTGCCAGTTTTCATTACTTCGTAATTTGTTACTCTGCCTGGACCTCCAACCCTACTTTGACCTTCTCTAACTTCTACCACAGAAGTTATCAATGTCTCTGCATTCGCATGTCGTCCGAGTCACCGACTAGGATTGGGATTTCCCTTACTTTCATGGCTGGAGAAGTAGCGTGTCTACCCATAGTGACCAATCCGATCAGTGCTACTGTCCTGTCGTTAAGCATTCCAGTCGTCTACCATTCAATTCAATTCAATAGGAGTGGAGTCTGCTATGCAATAGCGATCAATGCTTCTAGTTGCCCATTCAACGGAGTAGCAAGAGGCCCACCATAGGATAGGAGTGAGTAGTTGAGTCGATCTACAGTCGAGTAGCGATCCTTACTTCCCTCTCAATGACCTGCCTTTCAGTGGGTGAAGAATGAAGATAGGCAGGAAAACAATGACCTTCCTTCACTACCTAGACCATGAACCATATCTTCCACAATCAATCAATAGGATACAGGGTCACGTGAGCCCACCAAAGTCACTAGCAAGCCCAACCTTAGAAAATCGATCTACAACATGGTGATATTATTGGGTTAACGAGGATACGAGGTCATGAGGTTGGTCGCAATACTAAGATACATATTTGATAAAGAATCAACCATGAGTAATTGAATGGCCTAACTTCCATGTACACTTTGTTTTCAAAATCATTTCTCATTGACCCACAACATTGAGCAAGTCTTCTCTTGGCTTACTACTTGAAGTGTCCTGCTATGCCCAAACCCATTGTTATCCACCCATTTCTTAATCAACTCCTAATATAACTTGAAAAAAATGTGCAAAGTCTCTCTAAAGACCAAAAAGAGGAAGAAAAGTTAGGTTACCGAAGGGTATAACTCCGAAAAGGAAAGGAGAAAAAAGTGCGAGAGTAAGAGGTCTAATTCTCACTGATAGATACAACCCGACCTAACTGCTCCGTGAATAATGAGAAGGAAAAATGCGGGTTACCAAGGGGATAACTATGAGAAGAAGCGGGGTATGCTTCTAAAAAGATGCGACCCACCCAATATATATTGTAGATAGGAAGGAGGTTCTCTTAATTATCTTCTATTGTAGATAGGATATGAAATTCATTATCTCTTTGAATTTGAGCATAGCATCATATATATGTGATATTCGCCATGTTCATTCCTTCTCACATCGCATGTTTATTCACATGAAATTACCAGAGCCAGTTGTACGGGTCATAGTGGGGGCGAGGTTGGGCTATATGACAAGAACGATTTCTTTCCTATCCTTTTTCCAACTCATTCTGACGATCTCTAGGGAGCATTATTGTTCTCACAGGGGGTAACTCATTACATTATTCGTGTCTTTATTTATATTTATATATTGATATTGCGCACACCACGGAATTGAACTTTTCCATTGGCATTACCAAAAATCGCCAGAACATATACATCTCAAAAATGACTGATCCAGGCCAGATAAAAATCTAAGTATACAATCAATATTATGTGATCCAACGCGTATACATATAAAATACAATATGATTTTTCCAGCGCGTAGCCTTACTCACTCATAAGAGGATGTGAATGATGTTCACCATGGCTTGTTCATAACCACTGAACAATGGATTGGCGTGTGCATTACCACAGAACAACCTAACCTCGATAGGTGAATGAATGAGATGGCCAGGGGTTGAAAGAGACAATCCTTCGATGATGGGGTGGGCTCTGGTTTGTTTGAAGCTCCATTTTGAAACTAGGAGACAGAGTCTCATAAGGAAACAAAGTTCTACAACAACTAACCATATGATCTACTGAGTTCTATATTTGGCCAATGGTTTTCATGTTATTTTCATTAGATGGGGAAGGAAATTAAGTGATTATAATTGTGTTCTAATTCCCTAACCTCGGTTGGTGCTTGTTGAAGGTCACTCTGAAGATTATCCAAAGGCATCTTAGATCAATACCCTGTATGATAAAAAGGAGAAATCCAATTAGATTTGATTCTCTTAACTAGGCAGAAGCTCTGAAAGAACTCTAAAAACTTAGTAAATGGAATCAACTAATTGAACAGGAAATAAGTTTCCCAGTAACACTGTGTCCTCTAGTTTATTAGGGTGCAAAGCCCGCGAACCCATTCATATGGGTGAGGGATTTAGAAGTGAACCTTCCATAAAAAGGCTTGGTCCCCTCTATTTTGGGGCGACTATTGACCCCTATTTGGGAGCCCTAAATGCCTAACCCTATACGGGTTTGCCTGCTTGCGCATCCTCTCCTGTTGGTCGAGCGGGTAAACCCCCTCTATTTTGCGGCGACGATTTCCCTCGCGGAGAAGGAGCTGGAGGAATCAGTTACAGTATTTTGACCAACCACAATAACAACCCATGAATAAGTGTAATGGAATTCAATCACGAAATCGTCGCACTAGGCCGCACCTTCTAATCCGTTTGGATTTTGAAGTAACAAGTGATCTTCTTGCCTTGGTAAGAAATTTAGGTAGCCATATGAAATGAAAGCTATTTACCTACTATGCAGGAGCATTAACAAATTCTAATATGTGGATCTTACTAATTCAAATTGGGGGAAAAGAAGATCCAACATCTCAACATATATTTTTAGCGATACACTTAGAATCTAGACGGCACTACCTGAAGTCGGTTAAGAATTCCGTCCTGAAGACATACATTGGAATCATGGAGAATAGAATCTGAGATTAAGCACATCAAGTTATTCACATGCCCAAAAGGGTCATATGCCTGGAATTTCCAAGTGAGCAACTAGCTACGTTCTGGTCAACTTTTCTTTCTTAACTCCCCCGTTCATACCCTGGAGAACATTCATATTTGTGCTATTTCCCATGAGTGTAAGCTCACTTGGGTTCGATCAAGAGAACTTGAATTACAACGACTAGATGGTTTATCTCCCCCAGGTCCCAAGAATAAGAAGAGATAGATAAGAGGGTCGAATTATTCTTTACCCGAACTATTGCATTGTCTGCCTGAATGATGGCATTTTTAGATTTGAAAGTAGGAATTAAGACTATAATGAAGAGGACGATAGCAGGAGATTGGGGAGTAGAGGTAGCTTCCAGATATATGTAATAACACTATACATGTTCAAAACCTTTTGAATGCTTCCCTCTTTGGTAGTTATTCCGGAAGTGACTAACCCTAAGCCCCTGCCCCCAAAGAAATAAGTAAAATAGGTATAACCTAGTGGAAAATTGGAGAGTGAAACCATGGCCTATCGAGATTGAGGTGGAAAATTTGAAAGTGAAAGGGTTGCATCTCATTCATTATGATAATTGTGAGAGTGCAAGGAGGAGGGAGAACCCACATTAAACTAGCCACATGAAACTGGGATGAAAACCCACAATATTTATGCTCTGGAGGAGGCCGAAGTAATAAATTGACCCTACCCATAGCCCTACTGGAACGATTGAGGGTAAAAAAATTATAAGAGAAGGCGTAATGTCTTGTGCAGGTTAAAACATAGATAAAGCATTCAATGAGGCATGTTTGTTCTGTTAATGATCCCTCCCCTCCTAATTGTGTCAGACTCTATCACCCTTCCCTAACTGGAAAGCTTGACCTTCCATTTCTCTAGCATGTAATAGATCCCTCCGCTTTAAGTTCTCGGCCCACGCTCACTAAAACCAATTTATGCCAACTGCTAAAGTCCCTTATTTCGTGCACCCATAAATGAAATTTCCCTAATTCATTTCTATGAGAAAAAGTGCCTATCTAGTCTAGTTACTAAAGAATTGTTCCTTTTCCTCGCTAGCTCTACTGATTTAAACCACAAGTGGCCAGTATTTCAAAGTGTGTCAAGCAATTCCAACAATCCCATTAATCCTAGCAATTGCAACTAGCCATCCGCCCACTAACCCCATATTTGTGAATAAAAAAAGCGAACGTCACTTCTTCACAAAAATGGTATAACACCCCTCTCCCTATTTGTCGAGCAACTTCATACCTCAGGTCACAAAGTGGAAATAGAGTGTGTTTAAATGGAAATAGAATTGATTTCTCTGGGCACGTTGCCTAAGATTCTTCTCCATCGTAGCCTGTCTTTTTGTTTCTCCCTCATGAAAACATATAATATATCCATAACTAAATAAATCCATCAATGGATCGCTCAATCACATCTTTCTAATTTGGCTGGCCTAGGTTCGACATTTCATTAGGTAGGACCATTCCTTACCTTATGATCTCATAGTAGGATATGAGCTAGGTACGGAGGAGGGGCTTACCTCTTTATGAACCAATCAAGGAAGGTACGAAGTCGCTTGTCCATTGAGGGGATGGTGCATTTAGCTCTCTATTTGTTTCTTCTTTGTTCTTCCATCCCCTCCTATGTCGGGAAAGAGGGGTACTTGTGTTATGGTTTCCATAGAGAACTTGTGCTTGAAAGGCAACGTTATACCCGGATGGATAAAAGGCCCACCCACAAATGACTTCTCTTGGGGTAGGCTAGTTCTAGCCACTAGCTAGGGGGAAAGGAAATATTTACTCACTTTTGGATAGGTTCTAATCAATCCATCCCCACAAAATACGTAAACAGAGCCAGTAGATCACCTTTCCTCAACTGTCTGTAATCAATTTATTTTGCGGATCAAGGGGTTTATGGACGTAGAATCGTTCGACAACCCCCTATAGATTATAAGAGTACATCCTGCTAAATGACAGCCAAAAATAATGCCAGGATGCTCTTGAGAATGACAGCTAGAATCAATTGATTGATCCATTGAGAATTTAATAAATCCAAGCTAATGAGATGAACGGATACCAACGAATGGGGAAAATACTGAAATGTTTCTTCAATAGCTAACCAGGGCGAGGGAGTAACTAATTGGCCACAAAAGAATTGCTAAATCAAAGTGGTGGATCGACGCTTAGGGGAGTGAAGACTATCCTCCCTTTAAGCTTGAATAAATGTCCTTTGAAAGTAAGACTTAAAGAAGCATGGGTAATAAATACTAGAATGGTCAAATCTAGGGCACTTCAGACTTAGCCTCACCCTTTTCAGCTTATCTTTGTTTAGCT
>ML798342.1:391617-411563 GCA_009831015.1 Picea engelmannii | reverse complement strand
ATTGTGGAATTATTTTTGAATGTCTCGCAATTAAATTTTATCCCTTTATGTTGTTAATTAGTTATTGTTTCATGGATGTTATCTAATGACTAATATACTCTTGGTGGAATTATTTCTTCAAGAATCCAAACGCTCATATAGCTTTCATTCATTGTTTCCATATGTTATCCTTAGCACACACTTCTTCGACCCCTTATTGTTTCCTCGACATTTTCTGATAAATAATAAGTTCTTAATAGAATTACTTATCCGATAATCTAAAATTTCAGATAGTTTTCATTGACTGACACCAAATTTTATCCTTAGCACATAATTCTTCAAACTCTTTCATTTATTTTCTACAGTAAATAGACATAACATATAAAATGATAAAAATAATAGAAAGAACGAATGAAACAACTTTTAAATCCCATCGAACAATTTTCGGACCATTAACTTAGAGGATTATTCCATACCAAACAGGGAGGAGTCTAATTGGGCCTCGTCCTTTGTTATAATCCCTACTGTTGAGAATTGGGAATCCAATCCCGTCAACACAAAGTACTCCCTAAATGTTCTAGTGTTCATTCCCCTAGTTGTGCCAATACATTTCCTAGCACTATGCCCAAGGCATCCACATGCACATGAAAAATATTTTCCTAGTTTGGGAACACAAGGATTGACACTGTAACCATCCATTGATTCAATTCTATGAATCATACTTCATCACATATTGTCCAAACAAATGATACATTTTTTTTATTACAACTCTTCTACTGACATTTTTAGCTCTGTGTAACCCTTGCTAAGCCTTTGGTAATGCCTAATATGTCCCAAGGTAGATGGTAGTGTCAATATTATACTAGACGCATGCAAGTTGACAATGAATATGGTCTTGGTAAGGTCCCATCAAAATACTAAATGAGGTACAAAATATGCACTTCTTGAAGTTCAACAACAATTTCATCTATTGACACCAATCCAACATGAGCCGCAATTTGGTAGCATCATCGTTGAGTAGGTTGTATAACATCTTATCATCCAAGTATACTTTGACGAACTTGTGAATATATTCCTAGAAGACTGTAACTATCACCTTGCAAAACACCATAGGGGAATTCTTTATTCTGAAGGGCGTTCTATTATATGTGTATGACCCCCACTAAGTAGTGAATGTAGTTTTTTCTTATCTTCCTCGGCAATACAGATTTGGTGATAATATAAGAAGCTGTATGTGAAATAATATGCCTCTTTTTCAATGACCTTCTCCAAGATCTCATCACTAAATGGGTTTGGGAAGGAGTGATGTATGGAAGCCTCATTCAGTCCACAAAAATTAAAACACATGTCGATTCCACTTGTTTTTATGCCCTATATCACGATCATATTGATCCAATCAAATTCATTGAATATAAGATTAACCTTACATCCAACATCTTATTTATCTCCTATTTGACATCTTCCTTGTAGTGTGAGTTAATCTTGTATGGTATTTTCTTTATTGATTTGGCATCAAGCTTCAGTTATATCTTAATTTCACCAAGTTCTCCTATAACACCTTTCATGTCCATCAAACTCTGTGGGAATAGATTTGCGTACTCACCCAGTAGAGATAAAATCTTGGTGACTATGTTCTCATCCCAATATTTCATCGTCATTGAAAGTTTCAAGTCGATTGTAGTTCCAATATTAACATTTTTTCAGCAACAACTCATGGTAATGCATTGGGATACTAGTATCCTCAATTTCTTAAACTATGTGATGACCTTTTGTTTCCTCAAATCATTGATACCATAGTTCCTTTGTGGGGTCAACATTAGTAAGATCAACTTCTAAATCTATATATTCATATTCTATAGGATTCCCCTCTATGACAACCCCCAGTATGGAACCTATAGTCGGGCACTATAAATTATCCATCTACAAGTAACAATTAATGCATTGAGCAATCCTTTCATATGATTTTTCCATCCCACAAATTTAGAAATAACATAAAACCTTTCCTGTAGTTCCTATTAGAAATAGCATAAAACCTTTCCTGTAGTTCCTACTAACAATGTGCTTATTATCGCATTTTCACTTGCAAGTACTAGTTATCCTATAGTGGATCTAAGGTGTGCAAAAATTTATGAAGATTGAAACAACATGTGCCATCTAGTTCTTGCAATTATCCACATATCCAAGCATGTCAAAAGTTTCAT
The DNA here is from genome assembly GCA_009831015.1 of Picea engelmannii. NCBI lineage: Eukaryota > Viridiplantae > Streptophyta > Pinopsida > Pinales > Pinaceae > Picea > Picea engelmannii. Next base: position 409,383 of record ML798342.1, on the reverse strand, counting down.
CGAAATGCAAAGATAGGTTAGTAGGGATGGAATTTCTATATTTTGGTGGGGCCCTTAGGTTTAACAAAAAATGAGTATATAACATCACTGTCGTAACTTCCCATGAATGAAAATTTTTCCAACCTGTGCCATATAGTGATTCTCATAATTATCCACATGTCCAAGTAGGTCAAAAGTTTCATCAAAATCTAGAGATAGGTTAGCAAGGCTAGACTTGCTATCTATTGACAGGGCCCTTAGGTTCAACACAAAGTGAGTCATTAGCATAACTTTCACAACTTCCCACAAATACAACATTGTCTTATGTGTTTCCCATTAGCATGTGGGAGTCTCTACTAAAGAAAGATTCAACACTACAATTCTTTGGGAAAGCATGATCTAGTTTCCTACTTTAGCCACAAAATCCTGCGGATCAGTCATGCAATCAAACTTCTATGGGTCCTTCAAATTCATGTCAATCCATGTACATACCCACATTAATGCACATCACCAATTGGATTGTTCATAGTCACCACTTTACCATCGATTGATGACAACTTTTGAATCTATTGAAAACAAGAAGACATTATGCCAACTTAGCTTTCCATTTGGCATGGGATTAGTGAAACCCTGTTGATTCCATATGGTGAGGTTGTACAGTTGATCTATGGAACCTTCGTCCAAAACTTCCTCTATAGGTTTCACAAAGTGCTCATTTAATGTTGGGTCTAATGTTTGAACCACTTTGCAACCTCCATTTTCAAATGACATCCACCTTAGCTTCGAGTTCATGAAGAATTATTATCAAATTCCCAATATATCCCTAGCAATAGAGGGTAAGGATTGTTGTCATCCAATATCTCTATGAATTCAAAGCTGACATAAGTCTTCATTCCATCAAGATCAACTTCCATCTATTTCATTGTATTGATTGGAAAAATCCTCAATTGGTTTTCTAGCCGTAACTGTATTGGTAGTATGCTAAACTCAATATTCCCATGAATTCCTAGGATTCATTTGGTATGATATTCACATCAGATATTAAATCCAACATAACCTCTTACACCTCATATCCTCTAATTAGAGCACTGAGCTAGGATTATTTCCCTGATTGACTCCTTTGTACATAGTGTAATGAAAAATCAATGGATATGGAAGGTTGTGTCCACAACTTGACCAAACACTCCCTTCAAACTCGTCACAACTTGGTCATCTATAAATATCCTCAAGAAGGTATTTAGCCACCCTTGAGACTCCTTCTCATCCATTTTCATTGGTAGTCTTTGACATGTACTTGGTGGGTGATTCATGGACCATGGTCTCTCTACATCCTCCAAGATAACATACTATGTATGAACTACCACCCTCATTACTTTGACAACATCATGTAGAAACCCTTTCTACTACATTTGATCAAACACATGTGCTTCTCGTGACATTCTACGGATAGTTCCTTAATCTATGGCTTCCACATATGCACCCATATTCACTCCACCCCAAGTGATAATATTTATGTCGGTGTATGCTTGACTTGACTTAGCAAAACTAGGGATTTGTGGTTCCCAATTAACCATGTTTGTTCTATGTTGCCTTCCATTCTATGCCTCCCATTTTTTTTATTAACTTAGGGGAATCCTCAATGTTAGACCTTATCTTCTAACAATGACCATAGTGAGGTTGAAATGGCTATGGATAATTGCACAATATGCACCCCACCTCATTACAATTGTAACACTATGGTGGAGGACATTTCACATCATATTTCCTCAACACTTGATTATCTTGATTATGATTCTAGTTTTGATTCTATCATCAATTTCTACCTCCATTTGATTCCATCTTGAATAAGTTCTTATCAAATCCCCTAGTAGGAGTAGATAATGCTCTATAGTCCTCTATACAATGAGTGTTTACCCTACAAAATTCACATTGTACTACCACTATAGTGCTATGGTAATTTTGCAACAGTGGAGAATGATGTGGGTTATGTCCTAGTTTTATGCATATCTCACATAGTTGAACATCTTCTTTGCATGACATACTACCCATCAATGGATTAGCCATTGTCATGGAATATATTTGGGTCATGGGGTAACCATTCTATAGGTGGCCATTTTTATTTGCACAACGTGCACCATATCACCTATCATGAACTCAATTCTTCCTTTGCTAGCTCCTAAATCTACTCGAACATAGCAGCCAACTAATATTGGAACTATGTGAAGCTTGGACTCAACCCCAAGACTAAGGCTTCCACTAATACACTTATAAAATCCAATAGCATAATGAATTCCAAGGCTTCTCACTATATCAACATCCATTATTGCAACAATGGCATGCACATATGAGGTAACCATCTGTCAATAAACCATTTTTTATGCTACACCTTCTAAATGGTGTATCTTAATTGGTGCATCAAATCTCAAAACCATTGGTCATACTCCTAAACAATCTCTCCTAGATTTTGTTAATCTCCTTCAATTTTGTCACATTCTATTGTTCTGATTTTGGCTTTTGAAACTCATTAACAAAGTATGAATATAGCTAAATCAAAGTCACACTATGTAACATACGAGCATTATCCTTACACTTCATATACCATTGCAATTCTATCCTTCATAGCATTGTTTGGAATTTCACCAGTCACACATCATTTGGGATTGTCTATGCATTTCAAATGGCATCACAAATGGACCAATCCTACTCTGCATCCTTATCACCTTAGTAGTGGAACATATGCATTCATAGAGATGGATAATTTGGTTGAGTTACTACCATTCTTTAATCATATTGTACCAACACAAGTCCCTAGGGTCTTGGTTGTTGTATAACTGATGTTTCTCTTGTGGTAGCACTTATAGAAATATATAACATTGAAAACAACTTTCGACTCCTTGACAAGCCACACTTGCATTGTTCACAACTACTATAGCGGAATTACTTGAACCACTGATCAACCACACTCTTGGGCTCTATGGTGAGCTAAAGAATTATAGTAATTTATGAGATGCATAATCCCCTAACTTATAATAGATTAGGGAGCATAATCTTGTGAGGTGTTGTGCTTTGTATATGCAACCATAAAGAACTCAAACATTGGAAAAATGTGATTTCTCTTTATCTATGAATGTTGTGGGATGTCAATACAATTAATTGTTGAAGAATAAGTCACACATTTGTAGGAAATAAATCTAATATGATAAAAACAAGTAAATCGATTCCTTGACCAACCACAAGATTGTCACATGTTGGAAGAGGAATCACACACCATGAAAAGTAGGAAATCTATTTTATCGAAATAATGAAATCTACTCTATAGAAATCAAGAAATATACTCTACAACGTATTGTTCAAATCAACACATTAATTCCTCAACCAACCACATGGTTGTGGCATGTTGGGAGAGAAATCCATAAGTGATTACAACTATGGAATTAATGTACAATGAATCCTTTAGTGATGGAACATATAGTTGGAGAATCTATGAATTCATAAATAAATATAGTCGTAGAAAAAAAATAAAAATGACAAAACATATACAACAAAATAATGAAGGAAAGCTACAACCATTAAGAAACTAAATAACAAGTAATCTAATTTATGAACACAGAGGATTCAACCACAAGCTGCAACTTCAAAGTGGGCCTTTATTTTTGAAGCAAAAAACGGGGGTTGAATCCCTCAAGATGAAACACTATTCACAACAAGAAACACAAAATTGATCTTACATTAATTCACTAGTACAATTGGCTAATTTACAACTGCAAAAAACAATTAAAACATGCATATAAACTACTATTTTTCAAGAGATGACCAATTGTGTTATATTTGCAATCCTTTATAACGCGACTAAATTAGTAGTATCTATGTTGGTCATTAATTGGTTGTTATGATTGGTTAACTTATAGTATATTTATTAGTTTAATTAGTCATTAATTGTCGTCAATTTGCAATATATGTATTAGTCTATATTTATTTTTGGTATAGTAATTTCACATTCATTATATTTATTTATTGTTTAGTAGTTTCATATTCATTATATTTACTACTAGTTTAGTAGTTTCATATTCATTTTATTTTTGTTATTCATTATTGTTCAATATAAATTTATATTGCATGAATAATTTATTAAATGCCATGAATTTGTATAATGCCAATGTACAATATTGACATTAATCCAAGATCAATGAAACAAAGATATAAAATTATATAACTAAACAATAAATAAAAATGTCAAACATGTGAATCATGTGGATTAGAAGGAGATTAAATTATATTCATATAAACTTGCATATTACATAAAATAAAATAAATCACATCAACATGTGAAAAAAAAGTTATTAAATTATAAATATGTAAACTAACATTAAACAATACTATAGATAAAACCAAGTACAATCATGTATACTCTAAACAAATGTGTATATATAATACATAAATTCAAGTCCAATATTAAGTTACCAACTGATCCACTATTACACGATAAACATTTCCTTCATACATGATAAAATGACACGCTACAACAACTCATTTGTAGATAGAGCACATATAAATATTCATGGTTTAGGGTAAAGTTTATGTAGTATAGGAAATATATTTTGATCCATATTATGGAAAACATCATCTATGCATTTTGTGCCAGTATGCCCAAAACTATTTGAATTATCAATGGCTTCCCTATAGCTTTCGAGAACAATATTATTAAGCAATGAACTATAATAGCATTGTTGTTGAACAATATTAATTACATTTAACATACCTTACATTGCATGTGTATTTCCTTTCCTTATAGGCCTTTTTCCTAAAGTGAAGGGGTAAGGCTCCTATCACCTAGGATACCCAACTCCATTCCTACTAGTAGTAGTATGCATAGAAAGCCATTGAATAGCTTCCTACCATGGGATAATGAATGTCCTATGAATATGTTTAGTAAAATTTACTATAAAACATTTAGGCATTGTTAGAGGCTAGTCCACACACTTAGGAAAGTGTTCCATGCTAGTAGCTATAATTGTTCTTTGCATCTAGAATGTGAGAAAGACAACATGTAAGAATTAGTGATATGGAACATGGGTGCATCTCTCTAGATTAGGATGGGCACATTATCTTAGGATAGTAATATAAGTAGAACAATAAGATAATAATAGAGTGAATAAATGTGCATAACTCACTTTGAGTCCTATGAAAGTTTGTGGTTCTTAATGATCAATTGAGTAGTTAAAGTTGACTTTGTCAAAAAAATATTTTGTAATCTCTATATAAGAGATTTGTCTAAGTAACATAAGATAAACAATATATTCTAGTTCCTATTGTTTTCCGAGTCTTCTCTTTTCTAATTTTATTTTCTACATCCATGAGAAATGATCTTCCTTTGTTCTCATATTTGGTATTAGAGAAGTTCTCTTCTAGCTTCCACAACCACCATAAGGGATTTGTTCTCTTCTTTTTCAATCCATATATGGTTTCGTGGATCAACTCCCACCCTAAACCACTATTTTTGCAACATGTTAGTTTCTTGGAGGTTCATCCCCTCACCTAACTCATATTTTCAATTGTGTATTGTTTCCTTGGAGATTTGCTCTCCCACCTAGCTCTCATTTTATTCATTCCAGTGGTTCCTTGGAGATCCACTCTCCCACCTAACTCTCTCTTAAGTAACAATTGATGTATCATCTAGTAGCAACAATAGTGGCTCTCTTTTACTATAGTAGTAGTCTCTTCAACACAACTCTTCTTTGGGTAAATCTATTAGCCACATGGTTGTGGCATGTTGGGAGAGAAATATGTAAGTGAATGTAGCTAAAAAATGGATGCACAATGAATTATTTAGTGATGGAACATGCAATTCAATAATCCATTAATTCAGAAATAAAATGTGACTATAGAACAAAATAAAAAAGACAGAGAATATACCACCAAGCAATAAAACAAAGTTGCAAGCATTAAGAAATTAAATATAAAATTTCTAAATCTACCTCAACATTTTCTGCACGTGGAGGAATTTCATTTGCATCATCTTTGGTATTACCAAACATTGATTTATAAAGATCTTGTTCAATGACAACATCCCTTGGTATAGAATCACCTGACTTGGACATTTCTAGTTTATTTTTTTCCTCCATAGGATACTTTTTCTCATCATGAAATAGTTTTATTAAAAGTTGGGTGTCCTACAATATCATCCATTTTACTTATATTTTAAATTGTCTCTGGTACATAAGATTTTTCAGGAATCTTCTCTTTATTTGAGGTGCACATAAGACATCAACTTCCATACCCATACTTCAATTTCAAACAACTATCCCAACTAGTAAACTATTGCCTATGGCTATAAGTTCACAAGTATCAACCTAAGATACCATACACATTTCCTTGAAGGCTTTTCAATTTTATTTTTATCTGCATAGAGTTAATCAAATGATTTATTATTAGGATCAATTTCAAAAATAGAGGAAGCATGTAAATTCTCTTCTCACATATTCATTCTTTTCTTTCTAGTAGCTTGTTTAAGGATTTAAGGAAAGGAAATGCTTGTAGAAGCAACATACTTATCATCGACTTTGCTAATTCATGACCCATGAAATTTGAATCTACCTTGTCAAAATTTCCATTTGGTTATTGGATGCTAGTATGTTGTCTATTTTGTTGTGAGGATCTCAAACCACACTCTTTAGAACATATTTGATCTTTCACAGATAGTTCAGGGAAAAACAATAAATGAATAACACCAGTTGGATGACTAAACTAATTATATTTATTATCTTTCAATCATCCCTCATCATCATTTATGTCTTGTAATACTTATTTAGAATCTCATAGAGAAGAATCAAGCATGGAACCATGCTACAATTTATCCAGTATTGTGCATGGTTACAAGCAATATGAATCTACTCCATAACTTAAAAGTATTCCCTTACCAAAATTAGCAATTGTTGAATGGTTTTCCATGCCGAGTCTTACATTTATTATTTCATGTATGGTCCTCCCATGCTCAACATGTGAGCTTTCCATTTTTTTTTTAATATGAGAAGGTTGATTTGAAATGAGAGGCCCATTAGTTGTGTCTTCCATATTTATCAAAATACCGGCAGAGTATTTGCTTCCTTTCACATAAACTGAATTTAATGATTATTTATTTTCTTCATGTAAGGGGTATTTGGCACAAATAATCCAATTTCCCTTGTAATATTGAATCTTGCAGAAAGATACTTATTGTTATTATCATTCCCAATTATCTCTGCAATAGTGCCACATTCCATGTTAACTTTAAGAAAGTCTAGACATGCTACACCAATAGCCTTCTATTTATCGAGCTTCAAATGTTTCTTTCTTATTGATCCTTCTATTGCCATGACTAACCATTTTTGTATGCATCCATCATGTTAGGCATTAATAGCATAATGAATAATCAAATTCACCTTATAATTGTGAATACAATAATGTGTGTCCATCTAAATTATCTCAAAATTAAATACATAATCAACGGTATATGGCTCTAAAAGCATGTTATTTTCCATAAGATGAGCTTGCTATTCGTTTATGCATATTTAAAGCATAAAATTTCTAATACCCTCATTCCCAAAAGAATTAACAAAGAATACAATGTACCTAGATTGGAAAATAATTTGACCTCAAAGAGAAACATAAAATTAGTAGTATAGGGAACAAATAGAGAGAAACATAAAATTAGTAGTATAAGGGTCTAGAAGATAATTTTTTTTTTTTTTATATAAATGGATATGTTGTTAATTTATACATATTTTAACATTTTGGTTTTTCTAATACATTCATCCCAAAGTTTTAGTAAATAATGCAATTATGGCCCCAAATGGAATAAAATAAACAAGGGTTGCATGGCAACGCAGTCCCTGTCAAATTAGTTGAGAAATACGTGTTGAACAATGAAACTTAATATAACTAAATGCACAAGTAATGAATATTTTTTATCAAAAGAATCGTTTAAATGCTTAATTACTAATCAAACTATAACAACAAATTATAATTTTTAATAAATAAAATTATAAAGTACATATTAATATAAAAATTAATTTCATAATCACAAATTTAGAAACCCCAAGTTTGTTTTAAGAGTGCGAAGGGGTTCCACATAAATTAAAACACACATATTAAAAAACACTTGTTTTTGGTTATGAAACAATATATATCAACAAACTCAAAAAAAACATCTTATTAAAAAAAGATGGTAGGCAAAACACAAGTTTCATATGTCTTGAGATAAAGCCACTCAAGCAGAGAAGTAGATTTCTTTGTAGAGGGAATATTCACAAATTTTGAAGCATTATCATGAGTGGGTTTAATGATTTTCTCTTAAGAGATTATAAGTTTAAATTTAGAGGATTTAAGATATGTGTAGTCAAATCATTGAGCTTAGAAAATTTAATTATATTTTAGTAGGGTCTCTTGTCCCACAAACAAGGGGGTCTCATACATCAATTTGGTGTCTTGCTTGGTCGTGACGTTAACAACATTAGATTATGAAAAAGCAAGCCTTAGGCTTAAATGTGAGGTGGGATGATTTGCTATTTTTTTTTGGATTTTTTTGGAGCTTGGGAGGTTTTGAGGTACATTGGATTATGAAAAAACAAGCCTTAGACCTAAAGGTGAGGTGTTTTTGGATTTGTTTTTGGAGCTTGGGAGGTTTTGAGGTCAAAATCAAGTGTTATTGTTTGTTAGTTGTTAAAATAAGTATTTATCAAAGTATGAGGTACATAAAAGTATTACTTATTGGGATATAAACAAAAATGTGATGTAGATCTTTAAAATGAAATTTATGCTCATCACTATTTATTTTCAACAAGGATTGCATGGCAACTTAGTCCCTGCCGAATTAGTTGGGAAATACATGTTGAACAATCAAACTTAATATAACTAAATACACAAGTATATTTAATTTATTGTTATTTAATTTTTTTTAAATAAACTATAAAAAGTATATATAAATATTTTTTTTAATATTATAATTCACTACAAAAAACTTACACATTTATATTCTAAAAATAATAATAAAAATGAAAATTACACCACTCACAATGAATTTCACTAAATCCTTAATTTTTAAATCCTTAATTTTTAAATATGTGAAATTTACATTTTTATTGACCTTCTACCCCTATCCATTCTTAATACTTCGAGTTGTTTTTTTTTTTCAACGAATATATCATATATTAATTGTTGGATGACGTTTTAAGGCTGAGTCATGTACGTTGATACTTATCCTCTCCAATTTTAAATAAACATCGAGTTTTTCAAATTAAAAACCATTGCAACACCAACTATTAGGGCCATAATAGTCGTAGAGATACGACTGTTGTAGAATTAAAATCATTGTACAACGGGCAGAATAGAACTACCACCGACTAACTGCCAATCCATGAAAACATTAAATGTAGTTTAAAGTGGAGATGAAGCAATTTGAAGTGAAGCCGAAGATGAGTAGATAAATTCTCTATTTTCACGTGAAAATCGTCTTACTATGTAATAGTATTACTAAATAATATTGCATATCACAGTGATTGGTAGCAACAGACATTAATTACCTTGGGCAATGGGAAGGACTAACTGACACCTTGTGATATGATTCGTAAACGAAGATCAGATTCTACTCAAAACAAAATTTACCTTAAATAAAAATAAAACTTCACATTAAATGTTCCATCGTCTGCAATAAGACTTCGAAGTTCATATCCAATAAACATAAAAATAAACTTATATTAATTTTATTATTTAACAAGACGAATGGGAGAGCGTGAAAGGATTGAAGGTTATGTCACTTCAAGGTAACAAGAACAGTGAGTAATTGAATTAAGAGTGGCAGTTGGAAGAAGTGAAATAAACATTAATTAAAGTATTGGAAGAAGTGAAGCTGGCAATAACACTTCAAAGTTATCAGCCAATAAGATTGTAACAAATATATATTTTTATTTATTTTAAAATATATGAATTGAAACTTCCTAAGTTAAACATTAGAATTTCTGAAAATTTTTGAAGTCAACCATAAACTAATGTCAAATCAAGAATGAACTCATTGCTATAGTCCGAAGCCTTCCGACAGGGACTAATAACGTGAAAATAAGCAAAACTCATATAACAACCAACCAATAGTGGATAAATAGTTAGAAGTAGACATATGAACGCCGAATGAAATACTTAACAAGACATATGGAAATGCAATTTTTTAAGATTGCATTAAAAATACATTACAAAGACAACAATCATAAGTACATGGTCACCTCTATGCTTCCACATTTAACATATACGGTAACAAGAGTAATTTCCATGAACAGATCTAATTCAAATTTAGTTTTGAGGATATGGGTATGAACTTGCTTTCCCAACTTTAAGTCTTCCAAACCCCATAAGCAACTACGAAGCCTCTATGAAAGGATCACCAATATATACTTGCATTGGGCCTTGGATTTACTCATCATTCCCCATTTTTCTCTATTTCTATCTTTAGCAACACAAAATAAAATAGTCAATGTTGTTGGGCAAGTTGACTTTAGCATCATCTTTCCACTCAAAACAATAGAAGAAAATTAAACAAGTGGCATGTGAGTTGTTAAGAGAATGTACACTAAAAATAAAAATGTAGGGAATATGCTTCATGGAAATAATGTTTGGTAGGTTGATAGAAGACAATGGATAAATTTGGAACCTTCTCTAACTCAGAGTATGTACCAAATATGATATGAAAAATATTCCTTCTTCAATGCCCTTTGATTCCTTGAATAAGCGTGTTCAAGAAAGAAACCTATAAAACTAATCCATTGAAAAACTCTTACTTTGCCCCCTAAAAAACTCTCAAGATCCTCATCACTTCAATATTAATAAGAAGTTTGTAGTGAATAAAGGGAGATCAATTACTACCTTGAAATCATTTAAAACTTCACTGGATTAAGACTTGAAGCCCTCAAAATAGTTGATAGCTGAAAATACACTATAAAACACTTCAAATATTCTTTTAATTGCTAAATAGGTTGCAAATCCACTAAATAATAGTAAAAACACTCTTGAGAGCTTGGGATAGTACAATAGAGATTAAAATATATAAGAAATGTGAATAAAAATGAGAGGAAAACACATCTTTGACTAACGAATGTCATAGGTGAGTGCTACATGCAAAATTGATAGCAAGTATGGTGAAACTTGAGAGTTTGTATAAGTTTGACAAAACAAATATTGAGTTTGATCATGTTTTTTTATTGATCTAAGGCGAGATTTGACTAAGTCATTGGTTCTTTTGGCAATCCATGCAAATTAAAAAAAATTGCGAGTACCCACTACTCAATTAATTCTATTACATGCTTTAATGTAAGACACCCTTATATGGTTTTCCAAATTCTATCATCTTAAACATGTTGGTCGTATATCAATGAGACAATTGCCTAAGCCCCACCTAATTGACAAGCACCCAACCCTTAGGATACCTCAACACCAAATCCACACCAAGCAATACTACTCACTAGGACCACTCAAGCATGTAGGCTTCTATCAAGAAGTTCTTACCCTTGGCCTCTAATGTTAGGAGAGACAAGTAATCTCTTAAGAGCTTCTTCAAGGATAGTGTAATGAGGCCCTCTCAACCCCCGATACTCTTTGAAAGACATCATCAAAATTTTCATCAGTTCCCTCACAATGATATATGGAGACATGGATATATCTTCTCCTTCTTCCACCTCTATTTGTATTTTTATTTCCATTGGTGACATTGATGTTGATCTAGGACCTTTCAAATCATAGGGTTTTCCTCCTTTTCTTTACCTAGGTCTTGCTACTCTCTCCTTTTTTAAAGGAAATTTTATCCTTCCTTTTGGATATATTTTTAGCATATAAGAGTGTTATTGACACTCCCATAGTCTATCAATTATTGGTTGTAATATTTAGTCCCATTGACCTATATCTTGGTCATTTGTTGGACATCAATAATATTAACTTATATTGTCATATCTCCTTTGGGAAAGATGCTTAGATTTTGGGTATGGGACATGTAATATCCCTAATCCGAACCCAATTGTAAATGTACATTTAGGTTGGTGAGCCATTGGCACCAATTGTTGTTTCATTTTTGCGGGCACTTGAAATTGTAAAGATACATTTAGGCTAGTGAGTCGTTGGCACCAAGTGTTGGTTCAGTTTTACGCACATATGAGTAGTGCGTGAAGATTGTTTTCCAAAGAAAAAGTGTGCACATTCCATAGTGTTGTGCGTACTTGAGTAAGTGCACGTGGAATGTGCATCAAGGGAAGGGTGCACACATTCCATAGTGTGTGTGCACCTAAGTAAGTGCACAAGGATTACCTTAAAGTGCGCAATGGACCGAGTCTTGTGTGTGTGTGTTTGAGGTCAAAGAGCCTGTGTGTGGTTATTGGGTTGGTGAGTCGAAATGCAAAAATGTCAGCGCGCCTATCCTTGTAAAATGTAATCACACTCAAATTATTAATAAAATCACATCGTTGCGCACATAACACTCAGACGAAAAGAGACGAAGGGCTAAAATCCACCGAAAAAGGAAAAGGGGGGCTTGAGTCCAAGAAAACATTTTATTAATATTTTTGAAAAAAGTATAATTTATGGATATTTATTTATCCTAGGTTCCCGAGGGATGGGAACGAGTCACCAAGTGGCTAAAGCTGATTTTGAAGGTGACAAGTGTCCAGTTATGACCATGCAAATATATGGTCGAACCTTAGTGTATTTTGGAAAAAAAACTCATTCCTTTTGGGAATTCACTCATTTTCTTCAAGGGTCGAACCATCTAAATAGAGGGAACGACCATTAGCTTGTATGTAGAGAAAATCTTGCAAAGTGATTTTCCATATTGTAACAAGAGTATTTGTGGTCGAAGAGGTGGGTTGTCAGGCCCATGAGCATTCTCTCCATGTGAGAGATTTGTTGTCGAAAAGGCAAAGTGTTAGGCCCGTGAGCATTCTCTTCAGGTGAGAGATTTGTTGTCAAAGAGGCGGGTTGTCAGGCTTGTGAGAAGTCTCTCCAGGTGATACATTTTTTGGTTGAAGAGGTGGGTTTTCAAGCCCATGAGCATTCTCTCCAGGTGAGAGATTTGCTAGGAATTGTTCCCCGCTGTGTTGGGCATTAGTTACAGGGCTCTGAGACTTCTTGTCCGACCTATTATTGAAGCCCTATAAGGGAAATGGGGCAAGCGAGGGACTACTAAGTAGAGAAGGGGCACACTTCATGGGGTGGGACAATCATGTGGGGAATGAGATATTGTAGGCTAGTTGCAGCAGTTGGGCACCTTGGAATGAACAATTCTGTTGATTACCATACCTTAGCCTGGCATTAGGAACCCTTTTTTCTTGGTGGAGTTTAAGCCCTGGCTCGGGGGTGACCTGTTGCTAAAAGTGTATGAGCAATAAATTCTATGGATGGGAGGAACGTCTGAGCTCTGCACGCAGTTGGTGACTCTTTATAAAAGATAAGTGTCCTTTTTGTGCTTGTCTGAATTACTGTGTGCTTAATTATCTATTTTGATATGGGTTTATTTCCTATATGATGTTGCATTTAATTAATTGTCGTTATTGTGCATGATGTTGTTTATACATGTAAGTGTGATGTTGTTTTCAATAATTGTTGTTGCACATGCAGAGTATGAAAATCATTAGGTATTCATGTTAGTTAACTATGTAATAATGGTCATGAGATTCTGAGGCAAGGCTAGAATTGTCATGCACGCAAGGAAATAATCCATGCGCACAAGAGGCTGGAATCGTTGTGTGCATGGGGAAGCAGATCCGTGCGCACAAAGAGAACTGAATCTGCATGCGGCACCCGAGTGGTTATGCACACAGTAGTAATCATGTGTTCTGATGCAGGAGCATCGCCAACTCAGCAAGCGTGGAGCCAGCGCACGTGTTTTTAAACACATGACATATAAGCTTGATTACTATTTTTGAATTTTCATTTAAGATGAAGCGCCATATCCTTCAATGAAACATTTATGAAGGAGCGCCTGTTGTATTGTATCAGACCTCGAGCCATATGCTCTTGTCTGAAATAGATAGGAGGCATTTAATATAGTTAATGCAGGTAGATAAATGTTTAAGTCTAGATTAGATAGTTTAGAGTTCGAGAGGGAAAAAAGATATAGACACCCTCCTTTGTACATTATTCATTATTCAGATTATTCAGAAGCATTCAGAGAGAGAGCAAGCGGAGAATTGTGAAGAACACCCATGTACAAATGTTTTTGAATTAATAGAAGAGAGTCTTTGATTCAATTTCACGGCTGGTGTTATTTCTCTGTGTGTATTGTTCATGTGCTTATGAATGTTTGTTTCTGGTGATGCATTTGCTTTGAATATGATGTGCATGTGATTTCAGGGTTTAAACTGAAGTCTGAGAGAAGAGAATTAGTTTCAATTGTTTCTCTGTCTGATCTAGGAGATTCCTGCATAGAGTGCAGTTGAATTCATCCGCATAGAGTGCGTTGATGAGGATCGACAGTTAAACCCTTATTCTCATTCACCTAGAAGTTGGTTTGGGTTGGTAGAGTCGTGCAGGGGAGGTGCAGGCTGAACTTGAAGTCTCAGTGGCTAGTCTGAGAAAAAGGAAGGCATAGACTACTGTTTTCAGAAGTACATAGAGTCTGAGAGACTCAACACTTTGAGAGTTGTTGAAGGTCGAGAACGAGAAGTGTGCGCCACGTCTCTGAGAGAGTCAGAGTGAATAATCTAAAGAGGGATAGAACCTTTGAAATATCATTGAAAGGGAATGTAGAAAGTTCGGGCCGAGGAGGTTCGAGCAGGAGCTGCTAGTGCAGATGTCTGAAAACAAGTGCTGAGAAGGAATACTTAGCCGTTCTCAGGAGATCCTCGAGAGGGANCTGAAATCGTGATCCGCGATTTCCCGACGAGCGCTTTGAACCGTTCATCGTCGAGGACACGTGGCAGGAGATCTGAGCTAGTCGGTGTTTGGAGGCATCAGGGTTTTCCGGAGTGAAAAAAACCTTGCAAACCGAAGTCACGACCGGCGATTTCCCGACGTGGTCAGAGCCGTTGATCGGAGGAACACGTGGCGAGAGATCCCGAGGAGTCGGGATTCGACATTTCGGGATTTCCGGAGTCAAGTGCATTGCGTAGGGTGAAATCGCGATCCGCGATTTCCCGATAGCGCTGAGTGGAGGACAAGTGTCGGAGGATTAGGTCTCACCCTGAGGTGATGACAAGTGGCATCGCAATTCGGGGTTCAGGATTTGGAAAGGTCCGTGACACAGTGCATCAGGAATCATGAATTCCCGAAACGCGATTTCCCGATCATTACGGGAGCGTGGGCCCCAGGTCTTTGCCGTGGACAGAGGACAGGTGGCGTCGGGGCTCGGGGTTCGGGGATTCGTGGTGCCCGTGAACCGCGACATCGCATATGCCGATTTCTCGATAGGGAAATTCTCGACATGAGACGAGGAAGGTGTGACATGGATACTCCATCGGGGTTTGGGGTTCGGGGTTTTGTAATATCCGATTTTCACGAGTGCAGGACTTGCGATCCCGTGAGGTCCGACTTCCCGATATAACACAGGGGAGTCATAAGGATAGTTCTGTGGGTAGAGAAAAGTCCCGACAGGGGATTTGGAGAGCGTTTCAGTTCTTCGGGCCTAAGGGAAAAGAAGGTCCTGGTGGAGCAGACATGTCCTGGTTGGCGCGTTTGCGTCAAGTGGTATCAGAGCTGGAAATTATTGCTTGTATATTTCAGGCAAGAAGAGGTAGAGGAGAAGAAAGTACCTTGATACACATCAAGTGGTATCAGAGCGAGAAAATATCTCTGTTTTCTGTAACAGGGTAGAAGAGAAAATTCACTATGCCGCCACGGAGAAGAGATAGACAATCACCTGATCCAGAGGGGGAAAGGGAATCGTCCCAAGAAAGAGGTAGGCTAGGGTAGAATCTGGAAGTAGAAAGACAACTGCAGGAATTACGCTCTATGATTGTGGATATGGGAGTAAAGCAAAGGCGCAAAGCTGATGCAGGAGATACCAGTGAATCCGAGGATGAAGGTGAAGCTGGACAGGGAGCAGGAGAAATCACAGTGGAAGATGCAGCAAATGAGCGATTAATGAAAGCCATAGCCCAGATGAGTTCAAAGAAAAAAATGGACATTCCGACTTATGAAGGAAATCTGGATGTAGAAGAGCTGTTGGATTGGATTATAGCTCTTGACACCTACTTTGATTATGAGGATATCAAAGAGGATAAAAAGGTCAGACATGCTGTCACCAAATTGAAGGGACATGCAGCATTATGGTGGGACGAGCTTCAAGCAGATAGATGCTGCAAAGGTAAGCAAAAGATTAAAATTTGGGATCGAATGGTTGCGAAGATGAAAGCAAAGTTCATCCCAAGGGATTATCAAATCACACTGTTCAGGAGGATGCAGAACCTGAGACAAAAGTTGATGATGGTGAAGGAGTACATCGAAGAATTTTACAAGCTCAATATCAGAGCAGGTCATCGGGAGAGCGATGATGAAAAAGTTGCTAGGTATATGAATGGCTTAAGATACGATATCCAGGATGAGATGAGTATGGAAACCATCCGAACAGTAGAGGATGTGTATCATATGGCGTTAAAAGATGAGGAAAAGCTAAGCCGTAAGCAAGGATAGCGAGGCCGAGGTAGGAGCCAACCAAAAGGTAAGTCCGTTGATCAATATAGGTTACAGAAATCCAAAGATGATTGGAAGAAGCCTCAGACGAGACCAGAAAGAGGTGGAAGTTCACAGCGAGGCCAACACGCTAAACAACGAAGGCAGCAGACAGAACAAGGCGAAGGATACGTTGACGCGAACACATTTCCTCATACCAGAGGTAGAGGAAGAGGCAGAGGAGGAATCATCACATGTTACACATGTGGGAAAAATGGACATAAGGCAGTTGACTGTCCAGATAGGAAGACAGATAAAGGAGAAGCTCACATCACCCAAGCACAGAGGCGAGATGATGAGGAAGAAGACGCAGAAGACGGAAGGTCATTGATGATGCGTAAGGTTCTCTTAACACCCGAGAAGGAGGTGGAGGACGCAGTTCAAAGAAACATGCTTTTTAGAACCACATGCAAGACCAAAGACAGGAAATGCCAGGTCATTGTGGACAGCGGAAGCACAGACAACCTTGTTTTGACCGAGATGGTGGAGAAACTGGAGCTGGAAACAACTGATCATCCGAGGCCATACAAAGTTTCATGGCTGTAGAAGAGACATCATGTAAATGTCACTAAACAGTGCTTAGTTGACATTAATATAGGAAGATACAATGATAGGATTTTATGCGATGTTATTCCTATGGATGTATGTCATGTATTGCTAGGCAGACCATGGCAATATGACAGAAACATAATTCATGATGGGAAGATGAATACGTACACTTTGGAGAAGAATGGAAGAGCACATACGCTAAATCCAATTAAGGATAAAGAAATAAAACCAGAGCCAAGAAATACTATACTTCTCATGAGTGGGAAGGAACTTCTGGAAGAAGTAAAGAAGAAGGAAGATCCACAATTCTTTGTGGTCAGGAAACCGAAAGTTGTTTTGACCAGAACAAGGGTGGACGATCTGCCAAAGGAAATTCAGGAAATGCTGGAAGCGTTCGCTGATATAGTGGTGGACGAATTACCTCATTCGTTGCCGCCGATGAGGAGTATAAGTCATCATATAGACCTCATACCAGGAGCAAGTTTGCCAAACAAAGCAGCGTACAGGTTGACACTGCAGGAGAACGAAGAGGTCAAGAGGCAGGTACAGGAACCATTGGATAAA
>ML798342.1:381311-391445 GCA_009831015.1 Picea engelmannii | reverse complement strand
ATGAGGAGTATAAGTCATCATATAGACCTCATACCAGGAGCAAGTTTGCCAAACAAAGCAGCGTACAGGTTGACACTGCAGGAGAACGAAGAGGTCAAGAGGCAGGTACAGGAACCATTGGATAAAGGACTGGTCAGGGAAAGTCTTAGTCCGTGTGTCGTTCCAACGGTACTGAGTCCGAAGAAGGATGGAGGATGGAGAATGTGCACTGATTCCAGAAACATTAACAAGATAACCATCAGGTACAGGTTTCCATTGCCACGGATGGATGACCTGATGGACTATTTAAGTGGAGCCAAATTTTTTTCAAAGGTTGATTTGAAAAGCGGATACCATCAAATTCGCATGAGGGAAGGCGATGAATGGAAGACAGCCTTCAAGACAAACGAAGGGCTGTATGAATGATTAGGCATGCCATTTGTCTTGACGAATGCACCAAGTACATTCATGAGACTAATGAATGAAGTGTTGAAAGAGTTTATTGGTAAGTTTGTCATTGTTTATCTAGATGACATATTGATTTTCAGCAAATCAAAAGAAGAACATCTGAAGCATTTAGCTGCAGTAATGAGGAAGCTGCAACAAGAGAAGTTGTTAATCAATGTGAGGAAGTCTTCATTCATGAAGAGAGAACTCATTTACTTGGGGTTTTTCATATCGGAAAATGAATTAAAGATGGATCCAAGTAAAGTAGAGGTGATTAAAAATTGGCCATCATCGAGGAATGTTTTCGAGGTAAGAATCTTCCATGGATTGGCAAGTTTCTATAGAAAATTCATTAGGAATTTTAGTGGAGTTAGTGCAACAATGATGGACACAGTCAAGAAAAGACATAAATCTTTTCATTGGACTGAAGCGGTATAGAAGAGCTTCAATCCGTTGAAAAGGAAGATCACAGAGAAACCAGTGTTGGTGTTGCCGGATTTTCAGAAAGTTTTCCAGGTAAAGTGTGATGCGAGTGGCTTTGCCATAGGAGCGGTCTTAAGCCAGGAGGACAGACCAATCACATATTTCAGCGAGAAGATGGATGAAGCCAAGGTGAAGTATTCAACGTATGATAAAGAATTTTATGCTATCATACATGCGTTGAAGAAGTGGAGGCATTATTTGATGCCAAAAGAATTTGTTCTGTATAGTGATAATCATGCATTACAGTTTGTGACTCAGCAGGATAAGCTGAATCAGAAACATGCTAAATGGGTAGAGTATATGCAAAATTTTACTTTTGTCATTAAACACATTTCAGGGACTGCTAACAAAGTGGTTGATGCTTTGAGCAGGAAGTGTTTGTTTCTGCAGGAGTTTTGAGTCAAGACCTTGGGTTTTGAAAATCTTAAAGACATGTATGCAGGTGATGCAGATTTTTCAGAGGCATACGAGGCAGCTGAGAATCCAGTTCTCAGAGACAGAAGCCCGTGGATGGACTACATGATCCAAAATGGACTGTTGTTCAGAGGCAATCAGTCATGCATTCCACATTGCTCCATGAGGGAGAATTTGCTAAAAGAAAAGCATAGTGGCAGATTAGCAGGACATTTTGGCCACGATAAGACATTTGCAAATATGAGTGAAGCCTATTTCTGGCCGAAGATGCAAACAGATGTCAAGAAGTTTGTTGACAGGTGCAGTATTTGTCAGCATTCAAAGGGCAGAAAGAAGAATGCAGGATTCTATCAATCCTTACCCATACCTGACAGGCCGTGGGATGAAATCAGCATGGATTTTGTATTAGGATTGTCGAGGATGCAAAGAGGACACGATTCGATCTTTGTGGTGGTCGATAGGTTCTCAAAAATAGCACATTTTATACCATGCCATAAGACCAGCGATGCAACACATATTGCAAATTTGTTCTTCAAGGAGATTGTTAGACTTCATGGTTTACCAAGAAGCATAGTATCGGACAGGGATACAAAATTCATAGGACATTTCTGGAGGACACTCTGGAAGAATATGGGAACTAACTTAATGTTCAGTTCAGCTTATCATCCCCAGACGAATGGGCAAACAGAGGTGGTAAACAAAATCTTAGGAGATTTATTAAGAAGCTTGGTGACAGAGCACCATAGCAGCTGGGACAATGTGTTGCCATAGGAAGAGTTTGCGTACAATGATTATGTGAACAGAAGCACAGGAAAAAGTCCATTTGAAATTATATATGGCAGACAGCCGAGAGGAGTGTCTGAACTGAGGGACTCAGAACATATATTCACAAAGAGTGCAAGTGCTGAAGAATTCGTAGAAGCGATGGAAGAACTTCACAATAGAGTGAAGCAGCGATTGCTGGAAATGAACCAGAAATACATGCGCAGAGTAGATCAGCATAGGAGACAACTTCAATTCAAAGTTGGTGATCTAGTTCTGGAACATTTGAGGAGAGAAAGGTTCCCAAGGGGAACATACAACAAACTGAAAATGAAGAAAATTGGGTCGTGCAGAGTCCTGAAGAAATTAGGAGAAAATGCTTATGAGATTGAATTGTCGGATGACATCGGAATATCTCCGACATTCAATGTTTCAGACTTATATCCATATAAGGCTGAGGAAGCAGGAACTGCAAATGATGAACAGCTAGAGATCCCGTGGCAGAAGCAGATGCCAATTGCATAAAGGCCACAGATGGAGCACATACTTGACAAGAGAGTCAGCAAAAGAACCAGATGGAAGCAATACTTCGAGTATCTGGTGAAATGGAAAAATCATCCAGTGGAAGATGCCAGCTGGGAGATAGAAGAAGTTATCCAAAAGCATGGACAGCCGTGCAGGAGCTCACGGACAGGAGCCCATGAATATTTTCAAGCCGAGGAGTATGATGCAGGAGCATCGCCAACTCAGTAAGCGTGGAGCCAGCGCATGTGTTTTTAAACACATGACATATAAGCTTGATAACTCTTTTTGAATTTTCATTTAAGATGAAGCACCATATCCTTCAATGAAACATTTATGAAGGAGCGCCTGTTGTATTGTATCAGACCTCGAGCCATACACTCTTGTCTGAAATAGATAGGAGGCATTTAATCTAGTTAATGCAGGTAGATAGATGTTTAAGTCTAGATTAGACAGTTTAGAGTTCGAGAGGGAAAATAGATATAGACACCCTCCTTTGTACATTATTCATTATTCAGATTATTCAGAAGCATTCAAAGAGAGAGCAAGCGGAGAATTGTGAAGAACACCCATGTACAGATGTTTTTGAATTAATAGAAGAGAGTCTTTGATTCAATTTCACGGCTGGTGTTATTTCTCTGTGTGTATTGTTCATGTGCTTATGAATGTTTGTTTCTGGTGATGCATTTGCTTTGAATATGTTGTGCATGTGATTTCAGGGTTTAAACTGAAGTCTAAGAGAAGAGAATTAGTTTCAATTGTTTCTCTGTCTGATCTAGGAGATTCCTGCATAGAGTGCAGTTGAATTCATCCGCATAGAGTGCGTTGATGAGGCTCGATAGTTAAACCCTTATTCTCATTCACCTAGAAGTTGGTTTGGGTTGGTAGAGTCGTGCAGGGGAGGTGCAGGCTGAACTTGAAGTCTCAGTGGCTAGTCTGAGCAAAAGGAAGGCATAGACTACTATTGTCAGAAGTACACAGAGTCTGAGAGACTTAACACTTTGAGAGTTGTTGAAGGTCAAGAATGAGAAGTGTGCGCCACGTCTCTGAGAGAGTCAAAGTGAATAAGCTCAAGAGGGATAGAACCTTTGAAATATAATTGAAAGGGAACGTAGAAAGTTCGGGCCGAGGAGGTTCGAGCAGGAGATGCGAGTGCAGATGTCGGAAAACAAGTGCTGAGAAGGAATACTTAGCCGTTCTCAGGAGATCCTCGAGAGGGAGGAATCGACGGTCAGGATTCTCCGAGGGAACTAGCGAAATTCCGCCAGCCATCAGATCATGTGGAGTTGCGCAGGGTTTAATCCCCAATGAGCAGAGGAGGAGTCATTGGGAATTTGCTCATCGGGATATCGGGGTTTCCGAGGACGTAGAAATCTCGCATACTGAAATCGCGATCCACGATTTCCCGATGAGCGCTTTGAACCATTCATCGTCTAGGACACGTGGCAGGAGATCTGAGCAAGTCGGTGTTTGGAGGCATCGGGGTTTTTCGGAGTGAAAAAAACCTTGCAAACCAAAGTCATGACCAATGATTTCCCGACGTGGTCGGAGCCGTTGATTGGAGGAACACGTGGCGAGAGATCCCGAGGAGTCGGGATTCGGCATTTCGGGATTTTCGGAGTCAAGTGCATTGCGTAGGGTGAAATCGCGATCCGCGATTTCCTGATAGCGCTGAGTGGAGGACAAGTGTCGGAGGATTAGGTCTCACCCTGAGGTGACGACAAGTGGCATCGCAATTCGGGGTTCAGGATTTGGAAAGGTCCGTGACACAGTGCATCAGGAATCGCGAATTCCCGAAACACGATTTCTCAATCATTACGGGAGCGTGGGCACCAGGTCTTTTCCGTGGACAGAGGACAGGTGGCGTCGGGGCTCGGGGTTCAGGGATTCGTGGTTCCTGTGAACCGCGACATCGCATATGCCGATTTCCTGATAGGGAAATTCCCGACAGGAGACGAGGAAGGTGTGGCGTGGATACTCCATCGGGGTTCAGGGTTTTGTAATATCTGATTTTCACGAGTTCAGGACTCGCGATCCCGCGAGGTCCGACTTCCCAATATAACACAGGGGAGTCGTAAGGATAGTTCTGTGGGTAGAGAAAAGTCCCGACAGGGGATTTGGAGAGCGTTTCAGTTCTTCAGGCCTAAGGGAAAAGAAGGTCCTAGTGGAGCAAACGTGTCCTGGTTGGCGCGTTTGCGTCATGTTCAGAGTGGTTACATGCGTAGTAATATTGTGTGCACTCAATGATTGTGTGTGTAGTTGTACTATGTATTAATTCTGTTTTTATAACTGGTGTCCAAAGAGGAAATTTGGTGTAGCGCGATCCAATTTGGGATCCTGTGCGTTACCTCACATTCTTCTGCGCAGATTAATGTATAGTGTAGAATCTGCGTACTAGATTTTTGGACTGTCATTGCTCAACAATAAGTTGGGGATGTTACAAATTGGTATTAGAGTTGTATCCTAGCTTGAAGGTTGGGTACATTACAAATTGGTATTAGAGTTGTATCCTAGCTTGAAGGTTGGGTACGTTACAAATTCGTATCAGAGCACGGTACCCAGCTAGGAGGCTATGTATGTTATAAATTGGTATCAAATCTTTTTTTTAGTGTTGGTTACGGGGAACGTTACAAATTAGTATCAGTGCTTCAATTTCAACATTGAACCTGCATGGGATGAGTATCTACTTAAGGAAAAATTTGGACTGGTCGGTGGACGAATTGGGAATTACAGTGTGGTCATGGTGTCAATAAAATAAGAATGTGCAAGTGTATGCACTAAAATTTGGACATTGCAGGGTACAGTGCTAGAAATTCGTAGAAAAAAATGGTGCACAAGTGTGCGCACTAAAAATTTGGGGCTACGTAATGAATTTTTTTTGGTGCGTGTGTAATATTGATATGCGTTGTATATGTTAAATATTGACATCACACATAACAAAGTTACCGACTTAATGAGAACTGTGACCTCAAAACGAGAACTCTAGCCCTAAAAACCCATATTGTTGCATAAAAAACATGAAAATCAACCCCCAAATAAAAAAGTGGTGCTACCGGTAGCACCATTGTTTCTAGCGGGGTTAAAATTACAACATTTTTTAAGCATTGCCTTCAAAACTTATATAGTTGCTAAGAAAAACCTTAAAACCAACACCTAAATCAAAAAGTGATGTTATGTAAGACAAAATGTTTTTTTCTAAACGTGAAAATCATAGTTCTTTACGACCTAATTGAAATTGTGACGTTGACAACAATTCCCTACACAAATAAACAACCCAAATTTGGACCCCAAATGGTCACTTGAAAATTTATTTACCATTGTTTTTTTTTATTATTATTAATTTACATTAAACAATAAATAAATAGAAAGGACAAAAACTTCACAATTTTTTTTTAAATGACCCAAAAAACCCATTTTAAAAAATATATTCAAAATTCAATTTAAAAAAAAAGATTAAAAAACAATGTGAAAAAGAAAAATAACTAAAACAAAATAAAATTTTCCTCGAAAAACAATAATTTAAAAAATATATATACATTTAAAAAAAAAGAATCATTAAAAAACCTTTAAAATGTGAAAAAAAAACAAAACAAAAAAATACTTTAAAAAAACAAGAAAATAAAAAACAAAATTCAACAAAAAAAAAATGTCTAAAATAAAAAATATTCAAAAAATATTAAAACATGGTAAACTAAAACTTTAAAATTAAAATAAAAGACAAAAAATTCGCAATTTAATAAAATAAAAAACCATTTTTTTTTTAAATTAAAAACAATTTTACAATACAAAACGTATCAATTTTTAATTGAGACTAAACTAAAAAAATAAAAATAAAACTCAAATTAAAACAAATTTAATAACATTTAAAACAAAAAAATTAAAAACTATTTTACAATTGAAATAACATTTTTTTTTAATGAAAATTAAAACAATTTTTTTTTAAACATTACAAAAAATATATAAAATTACAAAGAATATACATGATTGTATATGATTGGGGTGTCATGGGGGGCGATGTCGAGCATCACCCCAACCCCCACGGGATAAGCCCTGGCCCTGTGGGACCAAGGCTTAGCCCGTGGGGGCCGAGGCAATGCCCAACATCGCCCCCCACGACCTCCCTTATCAAAATAAATTTAATTGTTTTTAATTTTATTTTAAAACCCTTGTTTGATAAATTTTTCATTTCTTTTAGCTTTATTTTAAAATAATTTTTTTATATATAATTTATTTTAAAAACAGGTTATTTTAATGATTTTATAAGTATGTATATTACGTATTTTTTTTTAAATTGATGATGATGATGATGATGATGATGATTAACGTCCATTGAGACTGAATTGGTCTATCAGACCTTAAGAGGGTAAACGATTACTTGTGATTCTTTAGAATTTTGTTTCTGTGCTCGAAAAGCATTAAGAGAAGGTTTCCAAGATAACCATACTTTTGTTGAGTTAATAGGTTATGAAGGTTGGTAGTGTGACAAATATTTTGAAAATGAGATCTAATATGGGTATAGGCTGGATAATCTAAGAGAAAGTTCTTTTCATCTTCAACCTTGTTAGTGTCACAAAGGTGCCACACTCTTTCATCCCATAGCGTTTTAGGAATTGACCAACGTCCAGTTTCACTATGGAGCTCATGAGAATTTGTTCTTATCTTAGCAATGCTTATTTTTTTCTTTACACTTGGAAAAGAAAATAGATAATTTTGATCTTCTAGATTAGGGTTAATTACATCCTTATAATACCTTAATTAATTTTCCTCTAACTCTTTATCACACCACATTTTCTCCTTAAATTTTGATTTGAGGTTTTTTTTAATAGTATCTTTATTTTGCAAAATGGTGTCTTCCATGATTCCCCAATAGTTTAGCCAAGACCGTGCATCTATATGCCATCCTCTCTTGAGTTGATGGTGGTTATGAATCGATTTTGAAGCAATTTTAGGAAGCCTCTTGTATTCCATGTTTTTTTAACTTGTTCTTATACATTAGGTATCTACTCATAACCATGCTCTCAATGGCGGAGAGGCTTGTTTCTAAGAGGAGGATGGGATAGGGTGTATTTCCTTTAATTTTGAGATTATAGGTTATAATTTTTTTTTGTATTTACTATATCTTTCTCCAGGATTCACGAGAGATACTACAGCCCCAGACTTCACATCCATAAAGAATAACAGGTGTAACAAGAGTCTCAACGAGGATTTTCTTCTTATCCCAACTCCAAAGATCAACTGATTTACAATTATTTTCAAGCCCATAATAATCTTTCCATCCCCCAATAATCCATTTCTCAACGCTATAATTCCAATTGAGCTTGTGGTGAATATCAATTCCAATATATTTGTATGAAGTCACTTCCTCCAAGTTGTTGTTTTCATATACAAAGGTATCATAAGGGATCTTATTGGATTTAATAATCATGACCTTAGTCTTATCAGTATTAACAATCATACCCATATTGGAGAAAAAATCCTTGAGGATTCTTAGTTGGTTTTCAAGATCATGGGGACTCCTTTCCATAAGAACGATATCATCGACATAAAGAAGAAGATTGATGACTATACTAGTGAGAGTAGGGCCGAAACAAACTAATTTTTCCAAGCAATCTTCTAACTTGTCAATGTATATGCCAAATAAGGTAGGGGACAAGGGACAACCATGTTTGACTCCGATATTGCAATTAATCTCTTTTGACCAGCCCTCAGTGTTTTTAAATTTAGAAATAACTTTCTCATGCATCCTTATTGCAACAACCCTCAACTCAAGAGGCACATTTATCTCTTCCAACCTATTCCAAAGGTTTTTCCTAGGAACCATGTCAAAATGTTTTCTAAAGTCAACAAAACAACAAAAAAAATTGGTTTTAGTATTGCATAACTCCTCTGCAATGATCCTAAAGGTAACAAGATGGTCCAAAGTTGAATGATATCTCCTAAACATGGCCTAACCTTTAGCTCTTTTACCGTGACTTTCTAGCCAAAGGCTAATCTTCTTTTCTAAAATAATTCCATAAAGCTTGGCTAAAATCAGGCTAATCATAATGGTCATATAATTAGAGGGAATGCTTAAATCCCCATTTCTAAAAATAGGAACAATGAGGCTTTGCGTCCATGGTTTAGGGAAGCCCTGGTTACTGCTGAATTGAAGAGCTTGTGTATGTGAGGGATAAGGATTGACCCTCCGATTTTAAAAATTCCAGCTTGGTAGCCTTCAATGTCCTTAGCTTTCCCATTTGCAAGCCACTTAACCCCGAACTCTATGTCCTTTAAAGAAAAAACTTGTTCCTTTGTAGGGACAATAGGAATGGTGTCCATGGAATTAGGGAACTCGTAAAGAATTTTAAGGTAGGAATTCCAGTCTCTTAAGGGAATCCTATTATTTTCTTTAGTATTGCAGTTTAGAATTTGTCTCCAGAACTTCTTAGGATCCAACTTATATAGTTGTGAAATTTTCTCTTTCCTTTTATTGATATAGTGCCTTTTTCCCCTTTTAATTAGGGCTTTGTACGTATTGATATTATCGAGTTTTAAGGACTCATTAGAAGCATCCCTAATGGATCTCCTAGCAAGTTTACATTCTTTATCATACCAAGGGTTGGTCGTTCTATTATTCTTTTTATAGGACACCTCGAAAGAGAACTTGTTAATAGAAGTGGAAAGGGTAGTTGTAAAATTATGATAGAGTTATTCAATGTTGTCCTTATAAGTTAGGAGATTTATTTTACTATTTAAATCCTTTAATAAAATGTCAACTTTACTTTTTTCAAAGTGTAAATTACTTTGATTATCATAATTCTCTTCAATGGCGCTCCTATGCATGGAAAAGTTTAGAGTTAGGGTTAAAGGTTTATGATCAAAGTCAGGATCATAGTCATTTAAAAGATTAAAAGTTGTTATTTGGTTGGAAACGGGGATATTAGATATCACATAATCTACAACACTACTACCTAGCCCATGAATACAAGTCCTCTAGTTGGAGATTGGCCACTTCATTACTCCATTGCAAATTATTAGGTTTTGAGAGCTGCAGAGCTTGACCAACTCAGTACCAAACAAATTCTCAATTAGGTCTTCAGAGCTTCTTTTGTAGATATAAGATAAAACAAGGTCCTCATCTAGCCATAAAGGATTATGGTTGGAATCAATACTTAAAAGAGTAGCTTGTTTAATTGCATTCCTAACATTAAAGTCTCCTAGTAGGATGATATTACCTTCATTTTTCAAACTATAAATATCTCGTTCTAAATTATTATAGGGACAATTGTTATCTAGATTATTTTTCTTATAAAATGTAGAATTAATAGGTGCAAAATATCAAATTTCTATATACATCTTCTTAGCATTGGTGTCTGAAATTTCTATCCAAATGTACTGATTGAGGGGGTCAATCTTATGAAGTTGAATGTGAGGAGAAATGTTCTTTTTAATATAACAAGATATGCCTCCTATCCCTCTAGGGTGGGATTTTTTGTTCCATGCCAACCACAAGACACATCCTTCTATGTTAGGGGCCTTAGAATCCTC
>ML798342.1:360615-373348 GCA_009831015.1 Picea engelmannii | reverse complement strand
GCAACCTCGTTTTACCCCACTTAAATGTTCAAGTACAAGATGATTCAAAATGAAAATGTCTCCTTGGTATATATAGGAGACTAGGAGATATAATTACAACTAATGGCCGAAAGCCAACATAAATAAAATAACATTACTAATATAACATGCCCCAATTAAGGGGTAATGAGCCAATATTAGGGCTTAACAGTGGGACATTTTAAATCTTAGAGAGGATTGGCCATGCTTAATATATGCTTTCATTGCCTACATCCTTGTGTATTCATAATGTTTTCCATGTATCTTTGCTAAAAAAGTATGTACCTTATGCTAATCATGTCATTGATTGGAATGTGATTTAGGTGGATCCACAAGGCGATTTTCGATTGCAACTAGTTTGGATATTGGATCGAAAATCAAACAACTATGGAATCGAGCCATGGAGATACTAAAGGTCCAATGGACCTGGTACGGTCCTAAAGATGCAACTTGGGAGCACAAGGATGCTATGCAGGTAGAGTACCCATATATTTTTTAAGACTTTTGAAGTTTTGTATGTACATATCTATATAATGCACTGAGGACAATGCATAAATAAGGGGGAGGTGAATGTA
This sequence comes from Picea engelmannii, assembly GCA_009831015.1. Classification (NCBI taxonomy): domain Eukaryota; kingdom Viridiplantae; phylum Streptophyta; class Pinopsida; order Pinales; family Pinaceae; genus Picea; species Picea engelmannii. The sequence goes on along the minus strand of ML798342.1, from coordinate 372,755 downwards.
AGATCCCTAATCCAAACCCAATTGTAAATGTACATTTAGGCTGGTGAGTCGTTGGAAACAAGTGTTGGTTCAATTTTTTGTGCACCTGAAATTGTAAAGATACATTTAGGCTAGTGAGCTGTTGGCACCAAGTGTTGGTTTAGTTTTGCGTGCATCTGAGTAGTGTGCGAGGATTGTTTTCCAATAAAAGAGTGTGCACATTCCATAGTGTTGCACGTACCTGAGTAAGTGCATGTGGATTGGGAATCAAGGGAAGGTTTTTCACATTCCATAGTGTGCGCGCCCCCGAGTAAGTGCATGGGGATTGCCTTGAAGTGCGCAACATACCAAGTCTTATATATATGTATGTATGCATGCATGCATGTATGTATGTATGTATTGGAGGTCCGTGAGCCTGTGTGTGGTTATTAGGATGGTGAGCTAGGATGAAAAAATAAAATCACATCGTTGCACACAGATCACTCAGATGAAAAGAGACAGGGGGATAAACTCCACCAAAAAGTGAAGAGGGGGGCTTGAGTCCAAAGAAATATTTTATTAATTTTTTCGAAAAAGTATAATTTATGGATATTCATCTATCTTAAGTTATCGAGGGATGGGAACGATCCACCAAGTGGGTAAAGATAATTATGAAGGTGACAAGTGTCCAGTTATGACCATGCATGGTCGAACCTTAATGTATTTTGGAAAAGAAAAAAGAAGAACTCATTCCTTTTGGGAATTCACTCATTTTCTTCAGGGGTTGAACCATCTGATTGGGGGGAACTACCATTACCTTGTCTACAAAGAAAATATTGGAAAAGGGTTTTCCATATTGCAATGAGATCATTTTCTATAGAAGAGGCAGGTTGTCAGTCCCATGAGCATTCTCTCCAGGTGAGATATTTGTTGTCAAAGAGGCGGGTTGTTAGGCTCATGAGCATTCTCTCCAGGTGAGATATTTGTTGTCGAAGAGATGGGTTTCAGGCCCATGAGAATTCTCTCCAGGTGAGAGATTTTTTTTTGAAGAGGTGGGTTTTCATGCAAGTGAGCATTCTCTCCAAGTGAGATATTTGTTGTTGAAGAGGTGGGTTGCCAGGCCCATGCGAATTATCTCCAAGTGAAAAAATTTCTAGGAATTGTTCCTTGGTGCGATGGGCATTAGTTACAAGTCTCTCAGACTTCATGTATGGCTTGTTGTTGAATCCCTAGAAGGGAAGTGGGGCAACTGAGGGACTATTGAGCAGAGAAGGGGCACACTTCCTAGGGTAGGACAGGCATGTGGGGATTGAGAGACTGCATGATACTTGCAATAGTTGGACACCTTGGAATGAACAATTATGTTGATTATTAAACCTTAGCCTGGCATTAGGAATCATTTTTTCCTGGTGCAGTTTAAGCCCCATCTCAGGGGTGACCTATTGTTGAAAGTATATAAGAAATGAAGTCTATGGTTGGGAGGAACGTTTGACCTCTGGACGTAGTTGGTGACTCTTTATAAAAGATAAGTGTCCTTTATGTGTTTGTCTGTATACTGTGTGATTAATTATCTATGTTTGATATGGGTTTATTTCCTATATGATGTTGAATATAATTAATTGTCATTATTTTTCATGATGTTGTTTTTACATGTAAGCCCGATATTGTTATTCAATAATTGTTGTCGCACATGCAGAGTATGACAATTGTTAAGTATTCGTGTTAGTTAACTATGTAATAATGGTCATGGTATTCTGAGGCAAGGCTAGAATTGTCATGCGTGTAAGGAAATAATACGTGCGCACAAGAGGTTGGAATCGTTGTGCACATGAGAAAGAAAATCTACACACACAAAGAGAACTGAATCTGTGTGTGGCACCAGAGTGGTTGCATGCACAATAATAATCATGTCTTTAGAGTGGTTACATGCACAGTAATATTGTGTGCATTGAATGATTGTGTGTGCAATTGTACTATGTATTAATTTCGTTGTTATAACTAGTGTCCGAAGAGGAAAGTTTGTGTGGTGTGATCTAGCTTGGGATTGTGCACGTTACCTCATGTGGTTTTGCGCAGATTGACATATAATGTAGACTCTGCGCACTAGATTTTTAGAGTGAAATTACTCAATAGTAAGCTGGGGATGTTACAAAATTGTATCAAAATTGTATCCCAGATAGGAGGCTAGGTACGCTACAAATTGGTATCAGAGCGTGGTACCCAACTAGGAGGATGGATACATTACAAATTGGTATCAGAGCATTTTGTTAGTGCTAGTAACATGGAATGTTACAAGACATATGTTACTCAATAACTGTAGTAGGCCCACTATTTTGCTACAAAAAATATGTCATTCTAGTAACAAGAGGATGCATGTAGATTAGCGATAAAAAAGTTGATGAGATGGAATAAAGTTGAAAGGCCAATCAGGATTGCCTCCCAACAAACAACCAACCTCAAGTAGGTAATATAATCATAACCTCTTGTGATATCATGTTTGCATTTTGTGTCAATATTTCCAATTGTTGATATGACGTTTGGACCTCTGTACATGTTGTTAATATATAATCACTTCAACTAATCATTTTTTGTACAAGTTCAATATCTGTGTATATTAATGTTAGTTTTCCTTCACTTCTTATTATATTCTCAATGTACTTCTAAGTTGCATAACTTAGAAACTACTATAAATCTACTTTAGTAATAAGAGTCTAAACATTCATTAACTTTATTTAAAAAATGATGTGATAGTTTCATGGATTTATTTTATTGTCCTTAAGTTGTGTTTTTGTTTCAATATGAGATCATGATTTGACAATGACCCAAAATAACATTGACCCCAAACTAAGCGCCTTACTAGTTAAAGGACTAGAATCTAACAATCAAGTGTGGAAAGGATGCAACATTCACAAACTTCTTTGAGAATTGAAAAGAAAGTGTTGCATGAGCTCCTATATTTAGAGAATGAAAGTGGTGGATAGAGATATAAAAAGAGTTTATTAGTGCACTTCTATACACTATTCAAACTTTGTAATGGCTTGTTCATAGTACTAAGAAGAAATGCCAATCTTAAGAGTAGGTGCAAACTGTGTAGGCCTAAGTTTTTTAAATACATAACACTAAAAAAGGAAATGGCACAAGAGATGGGATTCTAGCAAAATCCAATCATATACAGAGAGTCAAAGTTAATGCATTGTAAAGGACTAATTGTAATAAAGAAATATAGGTCTAAAAAATCATGTAGATGTTCCTGTAAAGAAAAAAATGATTAATTTAATGAGAGATACAATCTTCTACAAACATGCCACATATTTATGTTGCATGCTTGGAAGGGAATGGGAAAAATTGCAATAGATCTTAACAATAATCAAATTACAAAACATTTATACTACTTGTCTATCCTAGATCACTCACAAGTTTCAAATCCCTTGGTGAATCTTTCTAACCCATAAATGGAGCCACGACTTGAGATCCTGTTTTAGATGGACATTGATAAAAAGTGAGCAATAATGTCTAAAGATGAAGTGTCTATATAATTTATTTTTCAGATAAAATCTTTATGTAAAAGCAAAGATGCCCTTTACAATACAACAAATGATGTGATACACCAAGTTGTTGCACAACATATTGATCTAGGAAGCCTATGACTTTAAATAAAGTTGTAATGATATCGCTAACACAATGAACTGCAATGATGATCATTAGTGAGTGTGTCTGACATGTTAGGGTGTGATGACATAGTGAACTACATTTATTACAAATAAACCCAACTATCATTTCCATGCTTATTTTTATTGTTTGACCATTAGCTTAAATTGAATTCATGTTTAATGTTAATACAAACAATCAATATTGCCTATTAGATGCTAGTGGTTAGAGGAAATACTTGTTAGATGATATGCCTCTATTTCATTTGAGAATAAGGTTCGCAATTCCCTTAAAAATTAGTGATAGATGGAGATCATGAACAATCAAACTTGTATTCTTGAGTTAAAACTTAGCCACACAATACAAAAGCATAGTTTAACGTTGGATTAGAAAGTTCAAAAAACAAAATCATTGTTATTCTTCGGAAATGGATCATATAATTGGTGAAAATACAATATCAAACCCTTCCAATGACCCATATAAGACTTTCCGCTTTTAAAGAAACGATAAGCCAAACATTTTACTAGGTGAAGTTCCTTGAATAGGGAAAACATGTGTAGCTTCATTAAGGAACTACCATCCAATATGAGATGAATATATGCAACTTGTAGCTGTTTGCATTATGATGGTATACATTTATTTTAAAGAGGATCACTCAATATTAACCAAAAGCACATCTCTACCCTGACACTAACCTAAAAAATTCACAATTATTTGCAAGCATACCCTTTCTGTTGTAGAAAGGAAACCAAATTTTAAATTATTATCAAAAACATTGAAATGCCCCCAATAAAATAAACACATTAAACTAGAATCAATACCAAGTATATTGACCATGGTGGTTGTATATTTTCAAGGTTGAAAGTAAAAATGCACAAAAGTAAATCTTTGGAATGTATAAGGGCATAAACATTGCAAAAATCATTACCTAGTTTGATAAACTATGTTCAAGGATATTTAAATTGAAACTACCAATAAAATGTAATGTAATTAAGGACTAATCCTTCCTATGTTGTATGGAATAACTATCTACAAACCAAGTCCTTAAGGTTGTTGTTTAGTTGTTGAAGCAAGCCATTATATAATAAATACCTAGGTTCAAACCCTAATGGGAATAGATCTCACCAAATAATGCTAAAATATGCTCAACTTTGATTGCTATCATGTCAAAAAAAAAAATTCAATCGGGACTGAAACTTTATATTAAATCATAGTTGCGCCATGATGAATCAATGAGAAACAAACTTACAAAATTTCAAAATTTGGCTCTCTTTCTGAGCCGATATCTGCAGTTGTCAAGATTAATATCACATGCGTTTTTCTAGAATAATTCCATGCAGTCTGGTTGCAAAATTCCTTTACAAACTGTTCCAACAAAATAATTACTCTGAACAACATTACCGATGTGCAAACTCATTATCTCAAACTTCCAACATTTCCTTCCTAATAGAGTTATTTTCTTTGATATCCATTGGTACTACTTCTCAAACCCTCTGCTTCTCTCCCAAAGTCCCTTGTTGAGAAACTATTAACATTGATTGAGGTAGATTGAGATTGTTGAAGCAAGACCAAGAATCTAAATTGGTGACATTCTACCTCCAAGATTTCAATGTGTTGGAAATGAGAGGCAAGGAGTTGATCTAAATCTCCCAATTTGCTAGAGACCTATTGAATATTAGATCTATTTAGATCCAATATTTTCTCATTCCTTATCAATATTCATTTAATGTCACTCCATTGGGGGTCCACAATCACCAAATTGACATCCTAGAGATACCACCTCCAACAAAAGGTATCCACAAGACTTGATCCACCTACTATACAATTGTTTCCCAAATTTGCAACGAAATTGAGGGATAAGAACTCAATGTTTAGGAGTCAACAATCTATGTAATTCCTGATTATTGCTTGAGCAAAGACCTCAAGATTGATGGAAATAAAAAATACAAAGGTATTGAAGATACCGAGAAAGAAAAATTGAAACCAAGAGTTTGAAGGAGACCTGATCAGAAACACAAAAACCCCAGTCAAGAGACACCCACCCGAAAAGCTCTGACTCTTGGTATTGTGAATTCTACAAGAATTCAACTCACATATGCGACTCATATTGGTTTTATCACTCAAAACAAATGAGAAATAACTAGACTTGTAAAATATAAGAGTCTTATTTCTAGTAGAGACTAAATCAACATAAGAAAAATTAAAATGAGGAGAGGCAAGGAAGTTGTTCCTGTTATAACCGAGAGTGTAAAGAGAAAACTTGGTTTTTGGTAGAGAGAACCTAATAGGGACCAAAAAATAACTAGATATTCCCACTAAGCGCCACCGATAGGAGGTCACATCACCATCCAAATGAATTCACTGGGAAAGGAAATATATCCTACCATCTTAAATGAAACAATCCTGAACCTGAGACACTATACCTCTCAACTTTGTTTTGCATGCTTCCAACTACAGGTCCATGTGAATGTGATTAATATCACATAAACATGAATCAATGTCGTTGTTTATGGTGTTAACATATTGATTTGAAAATTCCACACATAACAACCCACCAATCAAAAACATTGTTTTAATTATCTCAAAAACACCAAAACACATACCCCTGCTAAAACCCTAAGCCTTCCTGGCCACCTCCCTCGGCGTTTCCAACCACCCCCTCAACCCTCATGGCTGCCCCTCGGCCCTCCCGACTCCCCTCGGCTTTCACGACCCCCTCATGGCCTTGTAGAACCTGGACCATGATCCCCCTCCAGAATTACATGAAGAATTCGTCACCTTTAAAGACCTCATGGGTTCTCTTTGCCCTCCCCCTTCTCGACCCAAAACTTCTCATTTTGTCAAAAAATTGGAGCAGATTCCAGAAATCTCAATCCCTAGCACCATAGCGAGAAGAAAATCCATTTTCTTTTCCTCACGAGCACTAGTTGGTCAGTTCATGGGACTATGACCCTCACCTCGACAAATAGACCTTTCGATTGAGAGGAACTAGCATCCCCTGGTTCAAGGATGGATGAATCACTTCTTCTGCGGTAAGGGCTTCTACATTTTCTACTTTGAGCTTAAATTAGACAGGGATCTCATATTTAGAAATGGCCCTTATTTCTTCAACCCAAGAGGATTATATTTAAATAAATGGACTCCATATTTTGATCCCGAAAGCGACATTCCTTCATCTGTTCCAGTTTGGGTAAGGCTTCCACACTTTCCCTTCCATTGTTTGGGTGATGAAGTTCTGAAAAGCATAGGAGATTCCCTAGGGAAATATATTGATAGGTCAGAGCCCAAATCCAGTCTCTATTCCTGCGCAAGAATCTGTGTAGAATTAGATCTAGAAAAAAGGATTCCAGAAGCAATCAAGCTAAATCTAGATGATTGGATCCACATCCAAAAAATAGACTATGAACAACTCCCAATCAAGTGAAAATCCTGTCATGAATACAATCACTTTGCAAAGAACTTCCCAAGAAACAAACAATCCTCAGAATTCAAAGCTCCTACTCAAGAAGAAGGTTGGCAACAAGCCCGAAAAAAAACACCAGCGATAAAAATAATGGACCTCGTATAGGACCTTTAGGTTCCCAACCCTAGACAAAACCCTCTAGGAAAAACTCTGCCCCAAAATCTCTGTCTAAAAAGGCTCATTCTATGATCACCAATCCCCCTCTTATTCACAACTCCTTTTAACTTCTAGGAGAAACCTCCTCAAAACAGAGCCCCTCTTCAGCTCCGATCCCTTCCTCGCTCCCTGACCCACCTCTAACCAACACCAATGTTGGTTCAGATATAGACGATCCCTCCATGGAAGACACGAATATATCGGCACAACAAGAAACCTCAACCTCAAACCCGCATGTGCAATACATTCATGAAAAATAAGAAGGAGAGATCCCATTGGAGAAGACAAGGAAATCGGGATGACGAACAAACAAAAAATTAAGAGAAGAAGCAACGGCCAAGGAAAAAGCACAAGGAAAACAACATATTATAGAACACACTATCCATGCATACACAAGGAAAGCGGGAGCCAAAGGAACGAAATACTCGGCCCTTGGCAGTCGAGCCCCCTCCAAACCCCTCCAATGATATTTCTCTCTTGGAACTATAGGGGTTTCAGGAGTAAACTAAAAGACGAAGCTCTAAAAGATCTAAAAAAAATAGATAGCCCCTCGATCATTCTTCTCCAAGAAACCAAAATGGATTCGGCGTCTCTTCTTGAAGTAACAAGCAAAATCTTCAATACCACCGGTGGAGAAACAATCAACTGTCAGGGTGCCTCTGACAGTATCACAACACTCTGGAACGAACAGATATGGAGCTCTGAGGTATTCTCGGAAACCCAAAACTGGATTCTTACAGTTCTCAAAAATAAGGATAACAACAATATTATCTCTATAGTTAACATCTATATTCCAAACACTTATAAAGACAAAGTCACAGCCTTGACCTCCCTTTCAAACCTCTGAAACTCTATAGATCTCTCCTCTTCCATAATTGGGGGATACCTCAACAACCACCTCAGTCCTGGGGAAAAAAAGGAGGAAGCAAAGTCAAATATCCCTTCTCAGAAAATATTACTGATCTCATGTCAGATTGGGACATGCAAGACATCAAACCAATCAAAGGAAACTACACCTGGAACAATAGACAAGTTGGCCTCCAACATATTGCGGCCCACCTAGACCGTTTCCTCATAAGTAGAAACTCCCTCCTCTCCCCCCTTGATATTTCCTCACAAATTCTCCCCTCTACCATCTCAGATCATAAACCCATCACTCTTTCTTTCCTCTCCCCTCAAAAATTTCCCCCCCTACCCTTCTGTTTCAATCAACTCTGGATGGACAACTCAACCATCCCCACTCTTGTTGAACAATCTTGGACCACCTCTTTCTTTGGATCCCCCAATTTCGTCTGGGAAAGTAAGCTAAGGTCCATCAAGTTTTCTCTTAAATACTAGATGAAAAAATCCTACACTCCCCCACATCAGGAAAAACAAGAAAAACTAGAGCAACTCAGACAAATTCAGTATAAAATAGAATCTGATGCAGTTACAGAAGCCCTAATGAACTAGGAAAAAGAAGCGCAACAACAAATTCAGGCTATGCTGGGTAGGGAGGAGGAACACTGGCGTTTGAAGTCCAGGAGTCTCTGGATAAAAGTGGGAGACTCAAACACCTCATTTTTTCACAAGCAAGCTCAATCTCAAAGGAAAAAAAAATAGTCATCTCTATCAGCTCTAGCACGGGGAAACAAATTGATTCTTATGAACAGGTCAAAGAAGAGGCCTACCGCCACTATAATAATCTTTACCAACAACCAAGGGAAGAAGAGACGCACATGGAGGACACCAACATGCTGACAAACATCCCTAAACTAGTTTCAGATGCAGAAAATAACCAACTAAATCGAGATATCATGAAGGAAGAAATAGCCAAAGCAATCTGGAGTCTAGAGCCAGATAAATCTCTGGGACATGACGGGTTTCCAATTATATTCTATCGATTCTTCTGGGGCATCATCAAGTGGAATCTGAAAAAAATGCTAAACTATGCTCTGCACAAACAAAAAATAGGAGGAGAAACCAACACCACCTTCCTAGCCCTCATTCCCAACGAATCCAATCCCTCCAATTTCTCTCAGTTCCGTCCCATCTCCCTCTGCAACTCCTCCTACAAAATCCTCACCAAAATCATTGCGAATCACCTCACCCCCTTGCTCACAAAGCTAATCTCAGAAAACCAGACCGATTTTCTTAGAGAAAAGCAGATAATAGACAACATTGTCCTGGTCCAAGAAGCCATTCACTAAAGCAAGAAAACCAAAACTCTCAGCATGGTTGTCAAGCTCGATATGGAAAACTCCTTTGACAGGGTGAAACATAGATTCATCTTCCTAGTTTTAAAATCTTACAGTTTCTTAGAGAATTTCAGCAACTGGATCAAAGATTGCATCAATAACCCTTGGATTTCTCCTCTTCTAAATGGGCACCCAACCAATTTTTTCAAAGAAAGAAGAGGCCTCCGTCAGGGCTTCCTGTTATCCACATTTTTGGTCATCGGGATGATGTCATGATAGTGTCATGATAATAGAAAATCAAACTCTTTATTAAGAACATTTTCATGAGGAAGGTTACACTTGTCAGTTTCCAGAAAGCATAGTTTAAAAGATAGTTCGCAGGCTGCATATATACTCGCCCGCGGGAATCCTTAATTCCCGCAGGCTGCCTTCAGCTTGACTGCGAACTTCTCGCACTGTACTTGAAGTCAGGGTGCGAGCATGTTTCTAAAGAAGGAAAATGGATGAGTTCTCGATTCTTCTAGAAAGAATCTTCTAGAAGGATGAGTTGGATTTCGAATGGTTGGCAAAATACTGACTTTCCAGATATCTTGGGATCATTCTCTATCCAAGTAACTAAGTTATCTTCTACTATAAATTGAGGAGATTTCTCATGGAAAGGGTTAACAAGAAAGATTAGAAGCAAGCTAGTAAAATATTGATTGGAGAATCAGTGCATGATTGTATGGAGGATTGAAGCTACAACAGCAAAGGACACAGCTAGGTCATCTTATGTGGTTGATTTTCTTCATGCATGAGCAAGTGTGTGTGTGTGTCAGAACTAGGAGCCATTGAAAGGAGATCTACGAAATCAAGGCTCAGGTTGTATATTTCTCTTTCAGTTAATTCAATACATGAATATGTCCTTTTCCCATAATGATGATGTCATCTTATTACATGATTCCTTGATCACATGTATAGACTAGGTATTGAATGCATTAATTTGCTTTGTTGTGATTGGTTTGTGTTGTTGTGATTGGACGACACAAGAGCATCAGAGGAGAGCGAGGAACAACAGATATTTAAGGAGAGTGTTCATAAGGTATGTACACTATCCATTTCTCTTAGTTCATTCAATAATCTAGATCTAGGGAAAGAGTAGTATTCCGTCTTGTTTTGTTCTAGATCCAGGTGGATCTAGGGAGATTGGTCTGTGTCCGCACTCACGAATTTATCCGTTAACAAAATTGGCGACTCCACTGGGGAACTATTCCCTTTTTCTTTTTGTCTTTTTGAATTTTCTGTGGCCATTTTCTTTGGTTTCCTTTTTCTCCTGGTTTGTAAATCTCTGAGTCCTTAGGATACCCTAAGTGACCTTCTGGGTCCAAAAGTCATTTTGATCTTTGCTTGATTTTTCAAAATTTTTAATACTTTCAGGGATTCCCGCACTGTTCTCATTAGCAGCCTGCGAGAACCCTGATAGTTCACACCTTGCTTATATACTCCAGTGCGAAAAGTTCGCAGTCTGCACTTAACTGGCCTGCGAGAATTTTAGTTTCTCGCACTGTGTCCAAGGCTTGCCTGCGGGCAGATTTTGAAATTTTTTTGAAATCAAGTTTTGACTTTTGTAATAGCTCAGTAAAGTGGATTTGAGTCTTTTTGGCTCTCTGGATTACTGGCTTGCTTCTTTTTTCTTTCTTTTGCTTGTTGGACTTGATCTAGGGTTTCTAGGCTTGTTCTTGCTTTGATCACTTGACTTTCATCTCTTAGCCCTTTTTGGCATTGTTCTTCTCTCTGATTACTGGAGTTGAATGTGTTATGTTGGTTAAGAATCGGTGATTGATTGGAAGTTAAGATTTTGAGATTTCTCTTGTACCTATTGGTCCAAAAGGACGATTTTCATTTGCATTGAGAAGCTCTTTTGGTTTGTTTTTGTTTTTGCTTCCATTGAAAGTTTTGGAGTGGGTTATTTGATTGGGTTTTTATATTTTGGTTTTCTTTTCTCATTTATTGGAGTTCTTCTTGGAAAGTGAACCGTATGTTTTCTTTCAAGATCTTTGTTTTACTTTTGAAACATCATTGAAAATCAAAATTGTCAAGTATTTGAAAAAGACATCTAGATATTGTTCATTGAGCTGTGATTGATTGCATTCATATCTACAGGGAAATTGAGCATTGTATTTGCATTGTCATAATGAAATTGATTCAGGAATTGTTCCCTCTCTCCCATAACTAAGATTCATCAAATGAGAAAGATTACATTTCATCATATCCTTGCATTGATTGGGTCAGAGTCACACATCATTGAGTTTCACTTCCGTTGCCTTTGAGTATACAACAGCCATTAAAAACATTGCACAATATTAAAATTGATCTAGTAACTCTTTTATAGAGCTCTTTTACACCAACATTTAGCTAGGCTAGTGCTTTGGAGTAAGAAGACAGACACACTCTCCAACGCTCAAAAACACACAATAGCATCTTGAGATAGGGAGTGTAAAATTCCATTGGCCGCATATTGTCCTAGGAATCCCTTCTAACACAAGGGTCAAGCATTAGGTCGCATTGGTGTTGACAGGGATACTAACCTGCTCTATTGGCATCATTGTAGAGATTGCACGTATTATGGGGGTCACTCCGAGGTATACCCACAATTATGAGTGGAAGCCTTTGAGTTGATTTCGGGCTCGATACCCTGCCTTTGCGTGTGGATTGGACTGACGACTGTTTCCCCAGGAAGTACTGTTGTCTGTGGTAAC
>ML798342.1:310894-346794 GCA_009831015.1 Picea engelmannii | reverse complement strand
CCCCCCCCCCTCCAAAATCTGGAAAAAGATATGGTTTGATCCCTCGTTGCCCAAAATCAATATTTTCTGTTGGCTCCTGGTCCACGAAAAAAATTCTAACTTTTGAAAATATCCTCAAGCGGGGCATCCAGGCCCCCCTCCAGGTGCCCCTTTTGCCTAGAATCTTCTGAAACCATCACCCGCCTCTTCATGTAATTCAATTTCACTATACATATCTGGAATATCATTTACCTTCCCCTCCCCAATCCCCCCCTTCCCCTTGACAACTGGATTAATCATTTTACTCATTGGAAGCATAGATATGCTGACATCTTCAAAAAAAAAAAAAAATCACCCTTCTTTGGAAACAAATTCCCAAATTCATCTGTTGGGAGCTTTGGTTAGCTCGTAACCAAGCCATCTTCCTTGAGAAGCTCCCCCTAATGCATAACATATTTTCCAAGGTATGTGGCCTAATTTCATAAGTTTTTAGAGCTAAGATAGTTGGTTTTGACCCTCCAGGTATCCTAGACTCAAGTGAAGAAGACTGGGTCACTTACATTTGGAGACCTTCAAAGACCATCCCTACCACCCCCAGGTAGGCCCCCAAACAACACGATTGGCAACTTCACCTTGATGACAACAACTTTTCACAGTGGCAAAACCAATGAGATTCTTCCTTTCTCTTCTTCGATGGGGTGGCAACAGAAAACCCAGGGGTGGTAGGTGCGGGGGGATTCATCTACGATTCCAAGGGGAAAAAAAATAGTCAACTACTCCTGGGGTCTGGGGAAGACAACAAATAATAAAGTAGAGATCCTCGTATCCTACATGGGTCTGAAGATTTCCCAAGAGTTTAATATTCAAACTCTAACTGTGTTGGGGGACTCCGAAATTATCATAAAGGAACTTTGAGGCATGTCCAGACCATCAAAAGACCCTCTCAAAAGAATATCCTCAGCTATCAACTCTCTCTCAAAAAAATTCATGAGCCTGGTATTCTTCCACATCTTGCGAAAGAAAAACTCAGAAGTAGATATTATGGCAAAGGCAGCCAAAAATATGGAACAAAGCGACCTTCTCACTAACCAAATTCTCTCTAATGTGTGGCTACCTTAATTCTGTCCACCTCTTCGCCCCCCCCCTTAAAGCATAAGTATTATTTCTACCCCCATTCCCACTTCCTTTCTTCCCATCCATTTCTACCCTTACTCTCCCCTCCCCCTTCCCCCCTCTCATCCCCTCCTCCCCCCTCCCCCCCTGCTTCAACCGTCGAGACATTCCCTCCCCCCTCTCCATCATCCGCTCTGCCCCCCTCCCCCCTTGGCACGAGGTCCGAACACGTGCTACTCCCTCCCCTCCCACGCCTTACTTTCCCCCTCCCATTCCTTCCCCTTCCCCTCACACGATCCCCCTTTATTACCAGGATCTTCGTATGAAGCACCAGACGATCAATGACCTCTCCCCTGCGTCAACTGGACTCCCTCACCTGATGAAATCCATCCATCGTTCATGGGAAATGATGGCTCCTCCATCATTTAATGGTATATTGAGGCCCATATGGATTCATGCTCCTTTGTTCAACCCTCCCACCAAGCTCAGCTACCCTCTCGGCTCTGGAATTTTTCCTTTGCCTCCCCCTCTCAGTAGCCTCATGCCCAAACTCTGTGTCCCCCCTACGCATTGCAACACCATGTGACGCAGACCCAGAGATCCCTGTACTTTCCCAGTTTTCACTATGGAAGACATGCATGAACAATTTCAAGGCCTGCAAACTGATTGTAGACGCATGGAGGAACGAACATAGTCGAGACACCGGGAATTACAAGAGGAAAATCGAGCCATCCAGGAAAATATGGTTGAAATTAAAAGTTAAATGCAGCAAGTGGAAACCAGGCACAATCATGAAATGTTCATTGTTATCAGGGGAGTTAATCGCAACATGAGGTATATAGGAGAAATTAATCAGTGCTTGGGAAACCCTCAACAGCAAACTCGCTCAGGAGGCATGGATGAATCTCGGTTTCCATCAACCTTCCATTCGACAACCAGCAATGGCCAACATGTCTCGATGGCTCCAGGATTCTCTGATCATGTATGGGAAGGGGACAATCAGTTTCAGAGCCATAGGGAAGTAATCCAAGCAAAGGAAAACCAAGCAACACACCAGGGCGATCCAGGCTCACCCCATGCTTAGCGCAGGTCTTCCATGAAATGTAAATGTTTGTTTTTACTACACAACTTTATAGCCATTTTTACATGGAAAATATGTAGTTTGCACAACACAATGACCAACTCCCATACTGGAATAGAAATGCCCACTTGTAACCACAACATTAGCAGATGTGTAGCACCCTCCAACCTTTCTTTTTGGGAATTCTGGCAATTTTTGATAATATATAAAAATACATGTTTCTGTTAAAAAAAACATCTTGATTTGATGGGAGAGTATTGTTATAGTGTCAATTTCCACCTTTGAAGCATTGAAAAACTTGTTGGCCTAATCCCTATCCTATTTATAAACTATTTTTACCCATACCTCCTTGAGACCTTCCAAAAAACAGTTTCTTCGAAGATGTATACACCCTCACAGTTATGGTACTCACGCACACACGGGACACCAAAGGGATAATCACATACATGTTAGAAAATTCTTAAAGATATAAAATTATTCCTAATTAATGGTGAGTTACGGGTTTGGTTAGTTTCCTAACTCCTTTTACCCATACTCAATCGTCTTTAACCAACTAGAGACCGCATAAAAGGAGCATTTTTCCAAGGACAAAGGTAATGAAAAGTAATATTTCTTTGCACAGATTAAGCAAACATATATTTGGCTAACCCCGCTAAGTCTGTAAACCCCTATACATCCTTGTTGTTGCTGGTTTGACTTGGAAACCCTCGTTTCCAACCCTCGTTTTTTATCACCAACTTATCTTGCCAAGAGTTTCCCCTTATATCCTCTTTGGGCTCGTGGTCAATCCAAAGTCAATACTGTCTCTTATAGCAGGAGCACGGGTGGAGGAACTTGGGATCTCTCTCGACAGAGAAAGGCCATGCAAGTAAGTTATAAATTTGTAACCACGTTAACTTCTTAATAAAAATAGAAACTCTTTCCTTCAAAATATTTTGTGTTTGTAATGTTTTGATTGAAATATTTTTACATATATACTAGTTGTTGAGATTTTACTATTATATTTAATTAGACTAACATGTAGTTGTTAGTATAACTACCTCTCTGTATAGTCTTGCATCTTTAAGGTTATTGCAGGTTGTGGAGAAGCTGTTGGAAAGGACCAAATAAACTATGAAAATAAGGAATGACATCAATCGTAGACTCTGGGTGAGTCAATCTTTCACGTCTGCCCAATAGTTAGCTATTTCTTTTGAAATCAATTATTATATCATTGCTACATGTTATTGTTGTGAATTTGTTTCTATACGATCATTGGTACGATGCAGTACAACTCACTACTATATGGGATTTTCCCCGAAAGCAGAACTAGCGACCATATTGGGGATCTTTCTCCCTAGTGGGCATATTTATGGGTTTCTATCTTTGTTTGCTTGATTGAAGTGTTTTTCTTTTGTTTCAAACTGTTATCTGTACTTAGATTGATAGCTTAAAATCATCAGAGTCTTTCTTCAATTTCACTTGAGCCTTTGTTTTTCCTTTTGTTGTCTTATATATATATATTTGGGTATATATGTGTTGTGATACTTATCACAGTCATGTACACATACGCGCCCAACCAGTATAGACAGTCATGTACATGTGGGATGCCTTGAGAAAAAACACGTACATCTTCTGAGGAAGGATATTTTTCAAATATTTTATGATCTAAGGGTGTTTGGCTAGGTGTATGGGGTCTCTTCTGAGGCTTTAAGACTCTAATAATGTTTCTTTTTGAGTTCAATAGTTGTTTAGTTTGATTTTTATAGAGAAAAACAAGTTTATTTGATGCTTTGATCATTCGAAGTCATTCTTGGATTTGTTTTTTGGTTTCCATTATTTTTTGGCTTTCTTTTGATCTCTCTACTGCATTTTGTGTTTTGGGATTTAGACCTAAGTTTTCCAAGTTTTTCCTATTATATATGCTCTTTCCTTTGATAACAAACGCGAACATATGCTATTGTTATATAGGAGTTAAGCGCGTACATAAGGTCATATACGCGCCCTGTAGAAGGAAAAAGTGCATACATATGCTCCCTATAGAAGGAAAATGAGCGCACATAGCTCATATGTGCTCCCTATAGTGATATAGGGTGTGTACATAATCTTATACATGCGACCTACACTGGATACAGTCACATACACCTCCAGAAAAGTGACTTTTTTGCTTGATTTTCAGCCTTTCTTTAGCCCTGTTTTGGATTTTTTGGGGAGTTTGATCTTGAAACTTTTTGTGGCCTATAGGAGGTTGGTAAGGCCTTAAATTTGATTGGAAAACAATTTTTTTTTTATCCATATTTTTTCTCCCTTTTTATCCCTTTGATTGCATATCTTTTAGAGTAGTCTTGTTCTCGTGAACTCGATTTTCGAGTCGTTGTTATGGTCATTTTTTAAACTTGAGTTTGTATATGAGTTCAATACTTTTCTTTTTTGCTTTCATTGGATTTTTAAAACATAAAACCATAAAATTATCTTTTTCTTAGCATCTCTTGTTATTTTTTGGTTTGGTAGAAAGAAAAAGAAAATGAAAAAACCCAGGTTTGATGCTAGTTAGGTTTCTTTCTTTGTGTTGCATTGTTTTGCTTTATATTTGAAAAAGAAAATGATACTAGCATAGGATTTTATTTTCTTCTCATATTGAAAGAATTTCAAAGGAAAAAGAAAAAAGAACATCCTTTTGTTTACTTCTTTTGCTTTTCTCAAAAGGTTGCATTGTGCATTTTGCATCAGAAAGAGAAAATATTGCATTTCAAGGTTTGAAAGATTGTTCATGCATATTTATTTTTTGAAACACTTTTTCATTGAAGAATTAGAGTAAATATTTATTTTTCAGTGTTCTTGTAAATTTCATTTTTGCAAGAGTCTCAAACAACATCAATTTCACTTTTGTATCCTTTGAGTAAAAAAAATCGCTAAAATGAATGCTAAATTTAAAATTTACTTGACTTTGTTTCTAAGGTTCATAAACTAGTTTAGGGTTAGGGCATTGGATTACGATTGGCGAGAAACCTCTCAAATTCCAGTAAAAAAACATAGGTTTATGATATAGGGAGAGTCAAAATCCATTTTTTTCATAAGTATATACTGAGAACCTCCTCTAACACAAGAATTAAACACAAGGTTGTGTAAGGAAGAGTTGAGGAGATAACTCCTCCGAGGCTTGCCCGACCATTGTGGAGAGATCATATTTTGGGGGTTTCGTTAGTGAATTTAACTCCATGAGAGGCGGTGATTTTGAGGCTTCGGTATATTTTACCCTTCCCATATGTTCAATATCGACTGTCAATTGTACCCCCTAGATGTTGACTGCGAGTTGGTATCCTTCGTTGTGTTTCCTAGGTATCTCATAGGTGACTATGGAGGGTTTCCAATGGCACCTAAGTTAGATGTCATATCATGATATCAGTACCCCTATTGGGTGCACCACAAAGCGAGGGTTACTTTCACCAGATAGGGCTGGTAAGTGGAGGTCAGAGTAACTACTTCTCACTGCTCCATTCATCAGTCATGGGGATTTATCAACCTGTGCCAATTTCTGAAAGGTTCCTTTCAAATTTTTCGTTGCTTTGGACTCAAGACCTTATCCACTTGGGATGAATTTTTGGAGAAGTTGTTTTTTTGCTATGTTTCTCTTAGGAATTTTTAGTGGAGTGTTGACTTATATAGTTGGTTTTAGGTTGTGTTTGTATTACCTCTTTTGGATCATTGATGCAAGGTGGTCGACCAATCAATCCACTGGTTAGGAAGGAACTTTGGTTTTTCTCTTGAAATCATGGAGCCACCTCCTAGAAAACATGGGTTTTCATACCACTGGTTCACCAGATTAAGTGCATGAGACTTTTTTGAACATGAAAAATATCGCAAGGGACAAACCTGTGCATACGAACGCCATTGCCAAATTTCTTGAGGATACAAACCAAGGGATCCCTACCCAAGGGGATTCTTGTGATTTTCGTTTCTTTGGAAATGTTGGTGCCCCCTTAATGGCCACTTTGAACATTCCTAGGTTGAATGTTGGACTAACAGTTTGGTTGTGGACCACTCTAAATATCCTTAATGCTCTTGATGCTTCTCAGATAAGAACCTAATTTCATGGGCATCGAATGGATGTTGATCCTTTATCTTACACATCTACAAAGTCTACTTCTCCTCCTTCTCCCTCTTTTGGTGAAATTCTAGCTACTAGTAACCATAAGTCTAAAAGGAATAGGAAGAGGGAGAGTAAGAAGAAGAAACCATCGACCTCTGCTAGTCACATTGGAGATGTTCCTCCAGCCTCTGTCACTATCACAAGTCGTGTCACTAAGAGTCATACTGGTATCATGACAAAAACCTTTGTGAGGCATGTTGAAGACAAGGGTCTAGTCTTTGCAAGTCATACTGGAGTTCAAAAAACAACCTCTGCTAGTCATGTTGGGGCACGAAACCAACCTATGTGAATCATGTTGCAGTTATGTAAAAAATACCTGCGAGTCATGTTGAAGACAAGAAACCAACCTATGCAAGTCACGCCAAGAGAAAATTCTACTCACTGCAATTCATACTAACAATAGTTTCCCAATCTCTGCAAGTCATGTTGAAGATCCGCAACCAGCCACTACAAGTCATGTTGGGGGCATGAGTCTAGTCACCACTAGTCATACTAGACAAACATCACAAACCTATGAATATCATGATGGGGGAAAGCTACTAGCCTTGGCAAGTCACGCTGGGAACATGCAGCTGACCTCTGTGAGTCAAACTAAAAGTGAAAAACCAACCTCTATGAGTCACGTTGGATACCTGCATTCGACCTCTACTAGTCATTTTGGGAGAAAGTAGCCAACTTCTACAAGTCATTATGGGGGAAATGATATTGTTAAGAAGCCTAGACGAATAGGACATAAGCCCAAGTTCCCTTGTAATCTTTGAAAGGGAGATCACCTTATTTATCAGTGCTCTAGTATCCATGTGGTACGAAGACCATGGTCCTTGTCTGACGACCCTTCTAGTTTTGAGTCGTCATCAGTTTCCCAACAACCTATTCAACCATTGATTGATGATGTGGCCATTGATGAGTTTAAATAAGTGATCTCAATGATGTAATCTTCGACTAATCCCACTCTTCTTTTGGGGAGTGATGCGTCTTTCGACTATGTCTTTAACATTTCTAGTTTAGTACCTTCTGAACAAGGGGGAATTCCACTCTTTTCAAATAATCTCCCTCCAAGTCCCAGGATGATTTCCTTTGATTGGAATAATCTTGTTGAACATCGCCTTCCTTCTTCTACACCTTTTTAGATAATGATTAAATTTCATTCAACGGGCATTCATTATTGTATTGTAGATGAAGGATCGTTTGCAAGTGTTTTATCCTCCTCGTCTTGGAAAGCTTTGGGTTCTCCTAAGATTGTGTCAACTACCAGTGAGAATTTGGATTTCATGATCTAGGTGGATATCGGTGGCCACCCACCTATTCCACTGGCTCAAATCCCAATTTCCATTTTGTCAATTTATTTCTAGCTTTTTGGGTCCTAAACTTTCGGGGTGGTTTTGAGGCCCTAAACAACGTTTTTTGGGCCTGCTAGAGTCACACTATAGACATAATCAACGTATGATGGAAAAATGTATAGTCCTCGGATATACCTTTCCAATGGTCTATTATGTACCTAAAATGAATATCGCATGCAAAATTTATGACCCCGAGAAGCTGATGTATCAACTTAACCCATCGAGGCCCACATGAATTTTGGTGCTTCATCTCCTAGGGTTAGGTTTTTGGATGTTTAGGGTTTTCTCATTTATGCTTTATGTAAAAATGATTTTGGAGCCTCATTGTAACTGGATTATTGTGAATGAGCATAGTCGACACATCTCTTCTCATAGATAAGCTACCACCATTCTAGTTAGCTTGTGTGCTTTTGCATTTTACAATATTTTGTATTTCAGACAATTATTAATAGAATCTGAGCTTTATTGTATTATTGTGTTCCTTTCCATATCTCTATGTAATTATTTGTTATATATATGTTTTATCTCTTCCTTCGTATCGTTTCTAAAATAATCTGGATCAGTGGTATCAGAGCGGTTTTCTCCTTGTCTTCCTTAGTGCATGTCCCTGACGAGGTCAAGGTATAGAGAGTTGGATCTCAAGCTTGTATCTCTTGAGTAAAATCGCTCTCTCATGCCCAAGCGACCTTCCATGGTGGAATAAAAGTGGAATTATGGGACAATAGATCCTTTCAAATTGTTTATCGAGGAATCCCTCGCACGACATAAGAACGAGATGATGGATAGTTTCACCCAGATCCTTCAATGACTGTTGAAAACAACAGAGGCACCTTCAACCAAAAATAACTTCGGAGGTGCGACACCCTTCAAGTTATAGGTTAAATTTGATATTCATTTATTTGAAGGCCAGATAGATGACGACGCTTTGGAAAAATGGTGAAATCTGCTAGAGGATTATTTCTCCGTCCACAATTTTTCCAATAGTGAAAAAATCACCTTCGTGCTCCTTAAGGCCCTTCCCCATGTGATAGATTGGTGGGGGACTTACTGTGAGAAACATGTCGAGGATGATTCTAGAATTTTTGGGCTAGGACCCACTTGGGAGGATTTTGTTGATGCCCTCAAGGAACAATATTACCTTGTTGGAAGTTATGATGACTAGTACACGAGATCAACCAAACTGCGCCAAGAAAGGGTCCAAACAGTGTCGACATTCACAAATAATTTTCATAACTTGCGCACCAAGATAGGTATCAAAGAATCTGAGTGAAATTTGGTCCTGAAATACTGTTGGTTTGTAAACCAATACATCCAAACTGAAGTTGAAGTTTTGGACATCTCGTTATTGAGAGTCGCTTATTGATATGCTGTCAAAATTGAGCAGAAATTCAAGCAGCAGAACAAGCAAGAGTTTGGATATGAAAATACACAAAGACCAAAGTATGGTAAGAGTGGCCCTAATTAATAGGTCAAAGGATAGAGAAAGGATGGCCAACCCTAGGATAACCATCCCAATCCACCAAAAAATAATGTTTATGGGAATTCGAAGAAGGACACCAGAAAATGGTGCGAGTTCCACAAAATCATTTGGCAGAATACTAATGAATGTTGCTCAAAACAATTGTTGTTGGATGAGAAGAAATACCCAGGGTCACATGGTAACTTATAATTTGATTATGAGATAGAAAAGGGAAGACAAATCATTGATTCAAAACCTAGTGTCACCATTGCTACCACAAAAGTCCAACCAAAGGAACTGGAGGATCCTGAAGAAGGGGAGCGTCTTTTCCACTCATAGATGTGGGTGAAGGGAACCCCACTCGATTTCATTATTGTCAAAGGTATATAGAAGAAGGGAAGTGTATTTTCCACTCACAGATGTGGGTAAAGGGAACCCCACTCCATTTCATTGTTGAAAATGGTAGCCAGAAGAATCCGATCTCAACAGAAGTTGTCAAGAGTTTGAACTTGACAACGACACAACATCCTCAACCATACAACACTGGCTGAATTAGCTAGGTATGGGACATCCGCGTCAACCAACAATGTTTCCTGCACTACGAATCAAACCCTTCAAAGATAAGGTATTGTGTGATGTTGCCCCACTTGAATGTTTTGACGTTATATGCAAAAATTTCATCCTATTTATGAATCTAGGCCCTGTAGTGTCAATATTACTTTGGGATATCAACTCTATAGGGTACCAAAGGCTGTCCAAAATAACGTGGTCTCTTTGATCTTTGTGAAGCAATGAAAAAAGGTGGTTTCTCAGACCGAGGGATTTTCCCTCTATATGGTTTGATCGGAAGGTGATCGGAAGGTGACTACAACCACCAAAACCTCTGCACGTTATCTGTCTGCCCAACAAAAACAAGTGGACGGAATAGTCGAGGGTTACAAAGAAATATTTGTCGCACCTACTGGGGTGCCTGTGCACTGTCATGTAAAGCACCCAATTGATTTGACACCTAGTGCCCATCTTCCTAACAACCCTATATACAGGTGTTTTGTTATGGAGAATGAAGAAATCAAGTGCCAGATCCAAGAGATAATTCTGAAGGGCCGCATCTTACCCAACTCCTCACCTTGCGGGAGCCTAATTGTTCCAGTACTAAACAAGGAAGAGACATGGAAATTTTGTATTGATTACAGATCCTTGAACAATATCACAGTCAAGAACCAGTACACAATTTCCCAAATTGATGATATTCTTGATCAGCTCAAGGGAGCCAAGTTTTTTAGTAAAATTGATATGAAGTCAGGTTACCACCTGGTGTCAATTGAGAAAATTGATGTGTGGAAGAAAACCTTGAAGTCCAAAGAAGGCATCTTTGAGTGGTTGATCATGCCTTTCAACTTGACTAATTCCCTGGCCACATTCATGCAGATGATGAATGATATATTACGACCATTCACAAATTCCTTTGTGGTTGTATATTTGGATGATATCCTCATCTTCATCAAAACTTGGGAGGAACATTTGGAGCATATTCAACAAGTATTGGGCACCACATGACAACATAAGTTATATTCCAACTTGGAGAAGATTTCCTTCAGCATGTAGAGAATCCAATATTTGGAATACATTATGGATGTGCATGGTGTACATGTGGATCCAACCAAGATCCAAGTCATCCACGATTTTCCATCCTCGAAAATAGTGAATGAGCTCCACAACTTCTTGGGCCTTGCTAACTTCTACTAACATTTTGTGTTGGGGCTCTCTCATATCGCTTAGACCCTAAGCCAATTGACCAAGGTTGGCATGAAAGGCAAGTTTGTGTGGTCCACACCCCAATTGAAAGAAATCAAGGATCTAAATCCCACCTCTTCTCAGCACCAGTCCTCATTCTTCCAGACCTACAATGACCATTTAAAATTGAGACAGATGCTTCATATTATGCTATCAGTGCAATCCTCACTTAGCATGGGCATCCAGTAGCCTATCATAGTGAAACTTTATCATTTTTTTTTCGAAGATACCCCACCTATGACAAAGATATGTACTCCATTGTGCAGGCATGTCGACAGTGGAAGAATTACATTATGGGGAAAGAAACGATCATCCAAACTGATCACAGGCCTATGCAATTCATGCAGACACAAGGAAAGTTACAAAATGACTGCCATAAAAAATGGTCCACGTACCTGCAACAATTCCACTTAAATATCAAATACAATAAGGGTAACACCAACCATGTCGCAAATTGCCTCAGTTGACCCCTGGTGGCAGCGCTAATCACAGTTCTAAACTCCTATGGACATGAGACATCTGGGTGGACACAATTATTCAATAATGACTCTGATTTTTCTACCACCTATCAGACATTGAGCGCAGATTTTTTTTTTCCCAACTTTCATCTCTAGGAGGGGTTATTATTCCATATGAGCCACCTTTTTGTTCCTTAAAGAGAGCATGCAAATATGATATGGGAAGCTCATTAAATTTGGGAAGTAAGACATTTTGGTGTAGAAAAGACAGTGGCAGTACCACGAAAGCATTTTTATTGGCTGAAGCTTTGACAAGATGTTTGCAAGTACATCAGACCCTGCACCGCCTATGCCATTTCCAAGCCCTCCATCAAGAAACACGGGATATACAATCCTCATCCTACTACGGATAAGCCATGGGAGTCCATATCCATGGAATACATGTCTAGTCTTCCTTCAACCAAGCATGGGAATGACTTTGTCTTCATGGTCATCGATCGATACTCTAAAATGGAAATTTTGGCACCTTGCAAGAAGAACATCATAGCCAAGGGTACCACCAAGATCTTCTTCACACATGTTTGGGTTCATTTTTGGATACCACTAAATATTATCTCTAATCGAGATAGTAGGTTCCTGAGCACCTTTTGGTCCAGCCTATGGTTGATGATGGACACCAAGCTAACCAAATCGATTACCTTCCACCCATAGACTGATGGACAAATAGAGGTAGTCAACATGATGATTCTCCATATCCTGCAAATGTATAATTCCAAAAATCCATGCACATGGGATGAAAGCCTTCCTTATGTTCAACATAGCTACAGCAAATCTCTCCACAACTCTATTGGCCACAACCATTTTCAAGTGTCCTTGGGGTTTCAACCATTGGCCCCCATTGATGTAGCTCTACCCATTGTAGTCGCACATGAAGAGTCATACCATGATCAGACAAAGGTTGATCAGGTAGTCAAATGTGTTGAGCACATCCAGAACATCCAAAAACAAGTTCATGATATTGTGCAGAAATCCAATGCCAAGTACAAGCAGTGCCACAATCAACATCGGGTACCACACAAATTTCAAGTTGGTGATAAGGTTTGGTTGCATCTGTAGAAAGAGTGCCTCACAGGAAATCATCAGAAGCTACACCCACTCTGATATGGGCCTTACGCCATCACCAAGGCTATGGGCGAGAATTACTTTGAATTAATTATTCCTCATTTTCTTGGATTGTACCTGGTATTTAATGTGGAACTACTTTGACCATATTTTCCACCTCTCCTGGACACTTCGGATGCGACTGAGCAGTTGGCCCCTAAAAAACTCAATCCTTCCTGCATAGAATAGGAAAAAATTGATCGAATCATGGATACCAAGAAAAAGGACATGCACCAACATACTATCAAACTCTATTGGGTCATCAAAGTAGGGCAATTTCTTCATCAGGGCAAGTGGATCACTAGGAACTAGGTTCAACATAATTTTCCTCATCTTATGCGGGAACTTGACACATTGGAGACCATTTCTTCCTAAGGGGGGAGGAATTTATAAGTGGATATCGGTGGCCACCCACCTATTCCACTAGCTCAAAGCTTAATTTCCATTTGGTAGTTGTTTTCTATCTTTTTGGGTCCTAAAATTTCAGAGCTATTTTAAGGCCCTAAACAACGTTTTTTTGGCTTGCCATAGTCACACTGTAGATGGAGTCAAAGTGTGATAGTAAAATGTGTAGTCCTAGGATATAAATTTCCAATAGGCTATCGTGCACCTAAAACGAAGATCGTATGCAAAAGTTATGACCCCAGGAAGTTGATGTACCAACTTACCCCATTGGGGCCCACATGACTTTTGGCACTTCATCTCCTAGCGTTAGGTTTTTGGATGTTTAGGGTTTTCTCATTTATAATTTATGTAAAAATGATTTTGGAGCCTCATTGTAACCAGGTTCTTGCGAACGATCCTAGCCGACACATCTCTTTTCAAAGATAAGCTACCACCATTCTAGCTAGCTTGTGTGATTTTGCATTTTATAGTCTTTTGTATTTCAAACAATTATTAATAGAATCTGAGCTTTATTGTATTACTATGTTCCTTTCCATATCTATCTGTAATTCTTTGTTATATCTCTGTTTTATCTCTACCTTCATATCTTTCCTAAAATAATCTAGATCATTTGGACAATAGACCTAGTGAATGTTTGGGGATTCTTCCCCAGTTTCCTATTAGGTTAGGTGGGAATATTTTCCTAGTCGATCTGTTAGCGGTACCAAGACTGTTAGAATTCAATATGGTTCTCTAGCATGTTTATGTTTATGTTATGAACTTTGTGATGTCTACGATATTTCGTGTGATGCATTTTCCTCACAATGGAAGCATTGTCACTATTGATCAACTTTCATCGAATAATCACCATCCTAGTTCAACTTTAGCTTAGGTTACCCCTTGGTCGGTTCCTAGTGTTAAAGTAGACTATTACCCACCACAAGTGAATTATGTGGTGTCTTATCCTTTCTGTTCAATTGCTTTTGAGAAGGATCCTTCACAGTTATGTTCTCCTTCTCAAGACAAGGTCTCAACAATTGATCATGTGGCTTATCCAATGGAGGCACAAGAGCCCTTGTTTTCCTTTATTGGTCCGAGTAATCTAGTGTTTCCTCTTGAGTCTAATATTACTATTTGTGAGACCTTGAGCCCTGGTATTGGTGAGTCTTTGAGTCCCGATTTCCTGGATGTTGAATTTTCTTCATATGAGGATATCCTTGAAGCGATGATTATGGATTTTTGACCTCTTCATGAACTAGAAAATTTATAGGTTGGTTACCAAAGAAGCCCTTGGAATGAGCCTAGTGATGGGCTCTACTATGCATAAGACACAAGGTTGTGTGGTATTTTGTACATATTTTACTTTTAGGGTTTCTTGTTTTCAATTTTTTTATTCCATAACACATATTATTATCAGAGGTTTCTATACTGGACTTATTAAATTCTCGGTGAGTATTTTTGGTCATATATACAATACTTTGGAGACATTTTCTTTGGTTCCTCTTTTGTCATGTCGATCCGTTTTGACTGGTAACAATCTCAAAACTAGCATAAAGGTTATATTTCCCCCTTCATGTATTTTTTCATTATTCGTTTCCTGTTTCATCTGGCCTTAGGATCGACCCCACTGAGTTGCGACATGGAACCTATTTTGTTGATTAGAAGTGTTGTGATTCATGTGGTAGAGCCTACCAATCATGGGTGCCCTAGTTAGAACCTTGTTCACATTTTTGCAGCCATGATGAAGTACTTTCATAGGCTTGGGAGCCCTATTTAGTCCCACCATGAATTTGTGTTGAATCCTCATATCTTCTTCTCGATCTTATTCTTCCTTATACATCATGGGGATCCCTCATTTATGTGTTGAGTTGTGATACTGCATTGCATTCCACTGCTTGTGATTTTGAGTCTAATGTCGGCTTCAACTTGCTATTGTTTGGCTTCTTTCTTATGCACTCTCATCAATTGCTATCCTTGCAATATTTTCGTTTGCGACTTGAAAACTCTATCCCTAGAGGAAACATTCCCCTAAGTGTCCATATCTTGCATGCATTTCCTTGTATTATGCATAGGTATGTTCCTTTTTCTTGGAACTAGTTTTCCCTCCCATGACACTCGTCACCTCCACTGAATCATAGCATTATTTTAATATTTTTCATCCTTTATAATATGAAAAATGAAAAAAACTCAAATAAAAAAAGAGCATGGGAATGAGTCTTCTACACCATTATTGGCAGTAGTCGAGTAGCCTTTGAACAAAGAACAATGTTTTGAGTCATGTCTCAACAATTTGGGTTTAGTGTGGCATTGGGAAATTGATCATGTTACATAGATTTTTTACTCCTCCGACTGGTTATTCTTCTAGTCACTATGGAGAGTCTATTGTTTCCTCATACATCATAGAATTATGTCAATATTCATTTTCAGTCCATGCTGCCTAAGTCACATATTGCGTCGTATTTTTGTTCAAGGGAAGTTTTATCCTATGTCAGCCATTCCACAAAATCCCTTGACTTTGCAAGTCAGTCTTCCCCCATGTCAAGTACATCTAAGAATGAAGCGTATATTTTTCCTATACTTGTGTTGGTATGGAAGGTCCCCATTGAATTCCTATCGACGGGTTAAGCTCTTATCAACTATGACAAATTTCTCTTAGAGTTTGACCTAGAGTCCCACCGTGGGCCTATTTACATCATTGATAGGTGACTTTGTGCTCAACATATTACATTCCATCATTGGTTGTTGACTGAGTGGTTTCCCTTTTGTTTGACAACAAGAACAATATTCACACATTGGGATTCATGCATTACCTTGGATTCCATTTGTCCCAATTGGTGGTTTTCTCTCCTTTGTCGACAATCTCCATTATTGGTTGTTATTCAAATGGTCTTCTTCATGCACTATTTATATCTGGTGCATGTGGGAGATGTACTTCATGGTGGTTCTTTCAATCTTTCATCTAAGTCCTTCCAAATATTTTTCCTTTTCTACTCCTGGTGTTGGATGATGGGGGATGCCTTAATTCCCTCCTTCCAACAAATCTCTTCCTATCGAATTCAACACACCTTGCTATGGGACAAGGATCTAGAGTCCTTATTAGTACTTTGAGGCTTGCAATAATCAATGGCAAGTTCCCTCGCTATTGACAATGGGAATACATTAATGTCCCCTAATCGATAGATTCTACTAGGTGTTTGACTTTGGAATCATTATTCACACTTGTTATATTGTACTAGGTATATTGACGCCCATTATCATTATCGGTGGGTTGTGTCACTTTTGTTAACAATATACACCAATGATCGATAATCAAATTGTGTCTCACTGTGCTCGAATCCAACTATTTTATTCTCATAGTGTAGACTCGTACCATGACGATTGATTTCAAGACCTTAGGAATGTAGTAGCATTACCTCTTTTATGTTGTTACCCTAGTTGTGATTGGAAATTAACACTCCTCACTTCGGTAGTCTTGAAGGATCAATTTCCAACTCTTGCCTCTAGATATCCTTCATCGATTTTGAGACATAGATCCACTGTTTATTTATTTCATGGTTATGATAAATGATTGACATGGATCCACTGTGTATCTCTGTTGTGGCCATGATCATTTCTTTATATATATACATTTTAAATGGATTTTTAGTGTACTTTATTGGAAACCATTCTTATCATCACACATGAGCATGGGTATGCCTACCTTTGGGATTGAGTATTATAACTTGTTTATGTGTTTGGTTGTTGTCCTTAGATTGGATTCTGACAACCTTCACCCTGGCACACTGCTCTTTGAATAGTTACGGGTTTGGTTAGTTGTCTAACTCCTTTTGGCCATACTCAACCGTCTCTAACCAACTGGAGACCACATAAAAGGAGAATTTTTCCAAGGATAAAGGTAATGAAAAGTAATGGTTCTTTTCACACATGAAGAAAACATATGTTTGGATAACTCCGCCAAGTCTGTAAACCCCTATACATCCATGTTATTGTTGGTTTGACTTGGAAACCCTCATTTCCAACCCTCTTTTTTGATCACCAACTTATCTTAACAAGAGTTTCCCCTTATATCCTCTTTGGTATTGTGGTTGATCTGGGGTCAATACCAATCGTATAATAGGAGAAAGGGTGGAGGAACCAAATATCTCTCTCAAGAGGGAAGTGTCGCGCAAGTCAGGTATAAATTGTAACCACCTTAACTACTCAATAAAAATAGAAACTCTTTCCTTTGAAATTTTTTGTGTTTGTAATGTTTTGATTGCAATCTTTTAACATATATTTCGTAGAATAATATTTTCCTTATCAAGATCCTGGTGGAACATGCACTGCACAAGGAAGACTACACCTGGAACAACATCATTTGGCCACTTTTTATACTCACCAAGAATGAAGTGGCTGCACTTCAGGCAACCCAATAGGAAATGCCTACACTTCTGACACCGGAAGGGGCCACAAATGCAACTCTTTCACTAGGTAATAGTATCATGGACATAATGATCCCAGATGATGAAACTCCTCCACCAGGAAACAGTGCCATGGATACAACGAGCCCAACTTCTACAACTCCTACATGGAAGAAATATAGAATGACAGATAGAAAAAGGGACCAACCTACCGCAACTCTGACGAAGGAAGGTATGGACAATGATATTGAGATATTTTCCACCAAACCCCCTACAAAGAGAGTCGTATGGTTTACAAAGAGACATACACTCATTCCAAAGAAACACAAATTGTGACATACAATTGCAACTTAGCAAAAAAACATATGTTTGGATAACCCCGCCAAGTCTGTAAATCCCTATACATCCATGTTATTGTTGGTTTGACTTGGAAACCCTCGTTTCCAACCCTCTTTTTTGATCACCAACTTATCTTAACAAGAGTTTCCCCTTATATCCTCTTTGGGATTGTGGTTGATCTGGGGTCAATACCATATCGTATAATAGGAGAAAGGGTGGAGGAACCAAATATCTCTCTCAAGAGGGAAGTGTCGCGCAAGTCAGGTATAAATTGTAACCACCTTAACTACTCAATTAAAATAGAAACTCTTTCCTTTGAAATTTTTTGTGTTTGTAATGTTTTGATTGCAATCTTTTAACATATATTTCGTAGAATAATATTTTCCTTATCAAGATTCTGGTGGAACATGCACTGCACAAGGAAGACTACACCTGGAACAACATCATTTGGCCACTTTTTATACTCACCAAGAATGAAGTGGCTGCACTTCAGGCAACCCAACAGGAAATGCCTACACTTCTGACACCGGAAAGGGCCACAAATGCAACTCTTTCACTAGGTAATAGTATCATGGACATAATGATCCCAGATGATGAAACTACTCTGCCAGGTAACAGTGCCATGGATACAACGAGCCCAACTGCTACGACTCCTACATGAAAGAAATCTAGAATGACAGATAGAAAAAGGGACCAACCTACTGCAACTCTGACGAAGGAAGGTATGGACAATGATGTTGAGCTATTTTCCACCAAACCCCCTACAAAGAGAGTCGTATGGTTTACAAAGAGACATACACTCATTCCAAAGAAACGCAGATTGTGACATACAATTGCAACTTAGCAAAAAAAAATGAAAATTGTTGAGCCAAAATAATAAACCCAAGACAATAATAAGGAAACAAACGAAGAAGAACCCTCCATTGACATACAAGAACCAACGAAGGGCATCAACTTAGAAGTCGAAGAGGCCTTGGATGACACATGAAAACTAGACCAAGGTACTCCTAGAGAAGGACTTATCGCTACCATGACAACATATTCAAACAAATAAGATTTAGAAGTGAAAGCTCCCATTGACCCACAAGAACTAGTGGGGAGTCATTTTGGAGAATAAGTTGCACACGAGGTAGAGGGCACAAAAAAAAGGAGGAACACGAGACAAAGTTTCTCGTTGTTCATCCAGAAAAAAAAGAGAACACTCCTCAGGATTTCTCTACCAAGCATCAAGAATTACAGACAAAGGCTCCTGTGGTCCCTCAAGATATAACAAAGAGAAATCCCTAGGAACACTCTCCCAAGCCGCAAGAGTCATACATAAATAAGATATAGAAATATGGAAATAAAAAATAGGAACTAGAAGTTCTTGTTGATACAACAGTAAGCACATTTAATGAAAAGTCTTCTCATGATGACAAACAAGAACCAATGCCTCTTTCTAAATTAGCAAGAGGAACTCTTTAGGAAATAGTTTTCAATCGAAAGGAGAAGGGAAAATAAGAACAATAGGCCCCTATTGTTATGCAAGAAATGGTAGGAGGTTCTCCTAGGGAAAGAACCACCCACTCACAGAATTTAGACAAGGAAGGACGTGATGTAGAAGCGTTTGACCAATAATAAACACTTGTGGAGATGACTTAGCTCATGCACAAGAACCACAAACAAAGGATTCCACTCTAGAAAGAAAAATCATTGCCACAACTTGGGTAAGCATCCCACACTCCTTACCCATTTATGCATCCTTTGTAAAACAAAACATGATAATAATGAAAAATTGGAAGCTACAAATCAATTTGAAAATGTTGAAGGATGAGCTGGATGAACAAAGGGCACCTAAGAAATTGGGTTACCTTACAACAAATCCTCTTGATGCAAGGGAAGCCTTCACTAGTTCAGAAGAAATAATAAAAACCAAATAAACAAGAGAAGTAGTTGTCCAAGCTACACATTTTATGTTAGTTGATGAGGCCACTCAGACAAAAACAAAGAAAGAATTAGCAGAAGATAGAGGAGTTCTAGTAGAACAAGACACCAGTGAAAATAAGGAAGAATCAAGAGAGGTAGTATGTGGTTTCCGTGACCTCCATGGTCACCCTGATTCCTATAACTTTGAGTGATTGTTGGTTGCATGGGGAGATGCAACAATTTTGGGATGGGGGAGATGATAGGTGCCTAAATTGACATACTTTCAACACCCGTCTAATACATTTTTTCTTACCATTTTCTATTGATCACTTCCTTTTTGATACTTTCTTTATCTAGTTTTTCCTTACTTATCATTAAGCTACAAATCTTTCCCCATATGCCATTTTTACACTATTCTTTCATATTTCTTAAAGGAGATGTGACTTTCATGTCCTAATACTACTACACATGAGTAATACAGTAGTTGTAACTCCTCATAGTGCCTGGAATACCTCTCTACTGCAAATCAAAGTGCACTCTTTGTATTGTAACTCTAGGTGGTCGTTGCAATTCCAAGTAAAATCCAATGAATACAAATCCAAGTCCACTCTTCGTGTTGTGACTCTGAGTACACCATTGTTGCGACTCCAATTAAAAATCATACTAGCACAATAGTCAAATCTACAACCAGTAGTTGGGAAATGGTCTTCACATGGGAAGGCGACATGAGGTAAGTAGATGACTAAAAGAGGAATTGGTTCGGTTACCGAGTCAGCACACACCCGATCTTCACTAAAGTTTGGAAAAATCAATGTAACTTGGTGAACAACCAGATTATCATGGTTTTCCATCCATCTCTTTGTACAATTTTATTCATTAGTCATATTGTATAAGAACCTCAGTGTCACTAGAGATAGGAGAGGAGAATTATTCTAGCAACAACATTTCTCTATGATTGTAACTTTCAGAATTCTACAATACAATTTTGTTTCTTCTTCATACTCGTGTAATGGTGTGTTGAACGATCGTACTATTTTGATTTCATAGCTTAGTACCTTTCCTAAGGGGGTAGGGTCTCCTACTTAGTTAGGTATTGTCTGTATATTAGCATAGGATTTAATATTTCAATTATGTTTATTTTCTTCAATAGTTATTTCATTTCTCATTTCGCCGCAATTCTAGATTTCATAGAACAACAATTACAATTTGTGTGTGGTTAATGTTTAATTTCCCATTGTTGGGAGTTTCAAAATTCTAAACTGTAGTTTAACATTGATCCAATTTCTATCAGTTTATAATCATAGATGTTACTTTGGCTCTAGTTACTACAATTTGCATCACTATAATTCTTGTCATGTTGGAACTCACGTTATTGCAACTCGCATTGCTGCAACTTGTGTTTTTGTCATTTGTTTTGTGTTGCAACTCACGTTGTTGCAACTTACATTGTTGTAACTTGTATTGTTGTCATTTGTTTTGTGTTGCAACTCACGTTGTTGCAACTTCTCTTACAACTACACTTTATTTATTGCTTTATAATTTGTGATAGATTTAGTATTTAGTAGTTTGGGATTGATATTATATTGGATTGTTGTTGAATGTGTGAACATGTAATTGTTACAACAAAATGAGATCTTCATTATACTTGAGCAAGTCACCAGTAGATCATAATATAGATTTCAATTTCTGCAAGTGTGATTTCAATTCCTACCAGTGATATTTCAATTTTTGCAAGTGTGATTTAATTTTCACAAGTGTGATTTCAATTTCTGTAAGCGTGATTTCAATTTCCGCAAGTGTGATTTAATCCATGCAAGTGTGATTTAATTCTTTCATTCTTGCAAGTGTGATTTAATTCTTGCAAGTGTGATTTAATTTCTGCAAATGTGATTTCAATTCCGCAAGTGTGACTTCTCTTTCCTTCAAGAGTGATATTTACTTTTTCTGTGACTTAAGAAATAGTATAGTTTGGTGACTTAATTAAGTATCTTGAACCCTTGATTTGTGACATTAAAATTACTACAATTCTCTAGAAAAAAAAACACTAATCTTGCATATATAGTACATGACAATTCATAAGTAATATATGACCTCAGATTCATAGTTAAATGTAACTTTTTGGTTGCTTTCTAACTAATTATAAAGTAATTGAATTTTTTGTCAAGGAGACTCCACCCAAGGTGCCTTGCGACACAAGTCAAATGATGGATGGTTTACCATTTGATGAAGGGTTGGGGGAATGACTTGAGCACTCCATGTAACATCCCCGATCTTAATCAAGGAACGTTACTTGCGGAAAGTACACATAAATTCAAAAAATTATTTTGCTAATTAATTATTGTAGCTTAATAACTACGAATTAAATACATATTTTACTAAAATCTTATACCCATAATTAAATGCATATACAACATTCTAAATGAAAATAATGAAACCAAATAATCATCTACGGTAGCACATGAAAACCATTCTCATCACATGGTAAAAACACATCCATAAAACTCATAAGAGAAACTCAGAAAATAAATAAACACTTATCTTTTAAAACATTTATGCAACCAACTACTTGGGAAGGACGTTCCACCCAACCATAGACCTGTTGTTCCAAATATCAACAACAATTCACCCCTGAGTTGGAGCTAGTAATCCATAAGCGAAGGGTGCCTCTCACAGTCCACTCACAACTCTAAATCTCACATCCCACTGGTATTATCCTACAACTATCCTAGATTTCCTCTAGCTCTCTTCCTCTTGACCTGTCAAACCCAAGGAATGTACCCCTTCACTGTTCTCAATCCATCAAACATCCTATTCATTTATCAGGGTCTCTTTGGAAAAGGTAACCAGTAATCTCTCTGTTGGGAACTCAAGGGAACTCACTACTAGGATAAATTACCAAGAAAAACTACAACAAACACTTGCTATTACAGTGCAACTCACACATGAGTTCACTCTTCAGGCATGACAACCTGAATATTCAATTTCCATCTCCAAAATGCTCCAAAAATGCTCCAACATGCTCTAGAATTTTCCCACCCTTCTTGGTTTAGCTCCATTGTTATTTTTCCTTGGTCTAAGCTTGTTGTTCATGCAAAACTAAATGTGTAAAACATCTTATTCTCCCCCATATGAATTTCCTCTATTTTCCCAATATATTTGACTTTTCACTCTGCCCAATGTTGATTGTATTGCAACCACATGCTTCCAATAAATATGGAAGTGACTTCTACAACCACCCCTTGACAAATATTCAATGATTTGGGCCCTCATACACTCAACGAAAAAATAGAAGGTTTTTCCAAATGATAACAAAATTCATAAATCTGGGTTTGGATTAATACCCATAATTAATTTCCTCCTTGAACCCCTATTAGACACTCCTAGACATTTCCCTCTCTTGTGAATAAATCATCCCCGATCTCTATCCATGTCCACAACAATTAGTATCACATTATATTTGTTAAAATCAAAAATACAATTTGCATTTTACATCACTTGGACATATCCATATTCATATCTACATTATGCATAAATTAAAATGGGTATTATAGTGGGGATGTTACATTCCCCCTCCTGATCCAGGTGGATCTCGGTAGAAAACCACCTTTTCCACTGAATCAACATTTTGAGTCTATGGTTTTGATGAACCATGATATTCACCCTTTTGATGGGGAAAGGAATCTAATACCATGTTCATTTTTTAATTATAGACATCATGTAATGATCTTATGTACATTCCTACAACATAGCGTTAATGCACTGGATCCCATTAGAACTCCGCAATTAAGCGTGCTTGGGCTAAAGTAGTATTGGGATGGGTGACCGTCCGGGAAGTCCAAATGTTTTACATGCCTATATAATTTTATAAACATAGATTAATTTATCCCACATGAATCATGGGAATTTTTCTCCTCTCACTCTCTCATATATAATTGAGGTGAAGGAGGCCCTTTAGGCATGCAATGGAGTGTGATGTAAATATTTTTGCGAATGAAGCGTAGCCAACATCTCTTTATTTCAGAGATAAGCTACTCCATTCTACCAGTTTGTGTTCTACAATGTTTTTCTGTCTTATTCATTAATAGAAGTCAAGTTTCAATGTATTTATGTGTTCTTTTATATATTTTTGTTTTTGTCTCGTTTCATTCTTAGCATAATCCGAATCAGTGGTATCAGAGAAATCTGATCCTTTTCATTTCTCAGAGAAGGTCCCCGACGAGGTTAGGGTATAGAGAGTTGGGTCTCAATCTATTTTTTCTTGAGCACGACTACTCTCACCAGGCCAAGTGACCTCCCATAGTGGAAGAAAAGAGAGATGACAAAGCAGAAGATCCTTTCAAAACTTTTCTCAAGGAATCCATTGTGCAATAAAGGAATGAGATGATGGACAACTTCGCTTAGATCCTTCGAAGACTACCAATGGCAGTAAATGAGGCATCTTCGACAATCAACCATTTCACAATTGTGACACCCTTCAGGGTACAAGTCTATTTTGATGTCCCCTTATTTCAAGGTCAAATTTATGCATATGCTCTAGAAAAATGGTTGAATCTACTAGAAGGTTATTACTTCGTCCAAAAAATTTCTGATAGTGAAAATATCACCTTCATGCTCCTTAAATCCCTTCCCCATGTTAGATCTTGGTGGGAAGGTTACTGGGAGAGGTACACCGCAGATAAATCTACACCATTCATGAGAGAAACCACTTGGTTGACCTTTTTAGATTCCATAAAGAAGGAGTTCTACCTTGTTAGGAAATATGATGACAAGTACATGAGATTGATGAATCTGTACCAGAAAAGAGATTAGACAAGGTCAGAGTACACTAACATCTTTCATACCTTGCGCTCAAAGTTGGGTATCAAAGACTCTGATAGGCACCTGGTTTTTAAGTATTGCAATGGTATGCACATGTACATCCAAACATAGATGGATTTCTTGGACATCTCCTCAGTGGGTGTTGCTTATTGATATGCAATTAAAATTGAGTAGAAATTCAAGAAGCAGAGTAAACGAGGGTTCGGGTTTGAAAATACGCCATAATGGAATCATGGAAAAGGAAACCTTAACTCACAAAACAAAGGAAAAACCAAGAAAGGATAACCTCAAGAGATCCAGTCCAAGACACAGACAAAGAAGGGTAACAAGAAGTTTAAGAAAGACACTGAAAAGTGGTGTGAGTTCCACAACGGCCCCTGGCATAACACCAATGAATGTTGCTAGAAACAATCATTGGTGGTCGAGCTCAAAGAAAAATAATAAGAACCTAACTTAGACTTTTATTCAAAGCACAATTAATGGAAACAGATCATGGATGAATAACCCACTGCTACTATCGTAGCCACAACAATACAACCAGAAGAACCAGAGGATCTTGAGAATGAGGAACTCCTCTTCCACTTTCATATGTGGGGAAAGAGGACCCCACTGCATTTCATTGTTGACAGCGGGAGTTAGAAGAACCTGATCTCAGTCTACGTTGTTAAGATATTGAAGTTGCCAATGATTCCACACCCCCAAGCATAAACCATCGGATGGTTGAGTCAGGGACGAGACATCCATGTTAGCCAGTAGTGTAGCATGCCCTATGGAATCAAGACCTTCAAGGATGAGGTAGTGTGTGATGTTACCCCACTTGAAGTCTATGATTTTCTTTAAGGACAACCATATATGTGGAAACATCACTCTATGTATGAGTCTTGACCCCGCAGTGTCATTGTTACTCTAGGAGGTCAATTCTACAGGGTACCAAAGGTAGCTCCGACTACTACCATTTTATTGATCTCAGAAAATCAATGCCACAAAGTAATCTCTCAGACCACAAAATTTTCCCTCTTCATGATCCAGTCAGACGGTGAACAAGAGGTTACTACAACCACTACAACCTTGGCCCAAGATGTTTCTATCCAATAGAAGCAATTCAAGGAGATTGTAGAGGAGCATAAAGAGAATGAGAGTCTTCCACATGTTCAACATAGCTCTATTGGCTACGACCTGTTTCAAGTGTGCTTGTGGTTCCAACTATTATCCCCCATTGATATAGCTCTTATTGTCGCATATTCACCGACAAATTCCACCCACACTCAGAATAAGGTAGATCATGCAACTAGATCTGTTGAACGGATCCAACACCTTCAACAGGTTCATAAAATCCTTCCAAAGGAAAAGTACATGCAGGACATCTACTTCAACAAGGTAAGTGACTCACCAAGGTTCATATTCAGTAGAAGTTTCCCCATCTCCTGAGGGAACTTGATGCAATGGGGACCATTTCTTGCTAAGGGGGGAGGAATGATCCAGGTGGATCTCGGTGGCCAACCACCTTTTCCACTGAATAAACATTTCGATTCAATGGTTTTGATAAACCACAATATTCACCCTTTTGATGGGAAATGGAATGTAATACCATCTTCATTTGTTAATTACAGACATCATGTAATGATCTTATGTACATGCCTACAACATAGCGTTAATGCTCTGGATCCCATTAGAACTCCGCAGTTAAGCGTGCTTAGGCTAGAGTAGTACTGGGATGGGTGACCACCTAGGAAGTCCTAGTGTTTTACATGCCTATGGAATTTTATAAACTTATATTAATTTATCCCACATGCTTCATGGGAATTGTTCTCCTTTCACTATCTCATATATAATTGAGGTGAAGTCTTCCCTTTAAGCATGCAATGTAGTGTGATGTAAAGCATTTTGTGAATGAAGCATAGCCAACATCTTTTTCTTTTTAGAGATAATCTACCCCATTCTACCAGTTTGTGTTCTAGAATTTTTTTCTCTCTTATTCATTAATAGAAGTTGGGTTTCACTATATTTTTGTGTTCTCTTATATATTTTTATTTTTGTCTCATTTCGTTCTCATCATAATCCAGATCAGTGGTATCAGAGAAGTCTGGTCCTTGTCATTTCTCATAGCACACTATGCCAATATTCATCTATTCAAATTTACATCACAATACTTGGAAAATAAAATTCTGCAATTTCACAAATCCAACAACAGTTCCAACCAAAATCTCTTATTCCTCTCAACCCGCTGACCCAAGGAATGCACCATTAATTTATCAAGGTTAACCAAAGGAATGTACCATTCGTTTATCATGGATAACCCAAGGAATGTGCCATTTTTTTATCAGGTCCCTATGCACATGTTGGCTAGGAATCTAAGATGTGGTTCCAGAACTCTTAGCTGCTCAAAATGGAGTTTTGCATTATGTTTTCTTCAAAATTGTAAAACATTTGTGGGCATTTTCCCCACATGTTTTCTTCATGTTTCCATGTAGCATATTCAATACCATAGCGGGTCCATTGAACCTTTACCATCCCTATGGATTTGTTCCTAAGCACTTTGACTTTTCGGTCTAGGATGCGTACTGGTTCTACCCAGAAATCCCCTTCGTTTTCCACTTGGATCACAATCCAATCAATTATGTGGTTAGGGCCAGGCACACATTTCTTTAATAATGATACATGAAAAACATTATGCACTCTCATGGAGGCATACAATATTAGAATGTATGTAACTGGCCCTATCTTCTCTAGTATTTTGAAAGGGCCACAATATCTTACTACAACTTTGGGCAGCAACCCAATCTTATCAAACTTCTCTTCACTTTCACTTTGAGAAAAACATGTTCACCCACTTTAAAATATCTAAAAACTTTGTTCTTATCTGCATAACTTTTCTTC
Source organism: Picea engelmannii (assembly GCA_009831015.1). NCBI lineage: Eukaryota > Viridiplantae > Streptophyta > Pinopsida > Pinales > Pinaceae > Picea > Picea engelmannii. The sequence goes on along the minus strand of ML798342.1, from coordinate 319,557 downwards.
TTGTCTTGGACAACGTTTAAATTCTTCCTGATCTTTACGATCTGTTCTTTCATTTTCCTTAACAATTTTGGCCCAATGATAGCTATGTCTTTTGGGTTATCCCAACTCAATGATGTGTTACACTTCCTACCATATAATGCTTCAAATGGGCTCATTTTTAATGAGACTTGATACCCATTATTGTAAGCAAATTCCAAAAAGTGGATATAATATTTCCACTTTGATGGCTGGTCTATCACATATGTTCAGGGCATTACTTCAATTATTCTGTTAGTCTTCTCTATTTTTCCCTTTGACTCTGATTGACACGGTGTACTGAGATTTATTTTTTTTCCAAACCCTTTGAACAAATATTTCCAAAAATCAGAGGTAAACTTTGGATATTTGTCTGAAACAATGGCCTTCAACAGTCCATGTATTCTTGCAACATTCTTCATGTAGATCTCTACAATATTTGTTGATTTGTGTGTAGTATTCACAAGAATAAAATGTGCATATTTTGTTAATTTATCCAACACCACCATGATGGAACCATGTTGCTTCATGGTTCTGGGATGCTTTGTAATGAAATCAATTGTAACCAATTACCACTTCCACTCAAGAATGGGAAATGGTTGTAGCAACCCCACTAGATGTATATGCTATGTTTTCACATTTTGGCATTCTAGACACATGGCTAAGTAATTAGCCACTTCTATCTTCATTCATGGACAAAAGTATTGGCTTCTTACAGTTTCAATTGTCTTGTGATATCTTGGGTGCCCAACATATGGCACATTGTGCATTTACCTTAGCACTATATATTTCAACTCTCTTAAATTTGGCACATATAGTTTTCCTTTGTACATGAGAATTCAATCTTCATTCAACTCATAGAAATTAAATTTCTGCTGAAAATTACCTCGTTGTAATGTCTCTTTTATTTTTAAATATTGTTGATCTGAATTTGTTGCCTATAAAATTCTACCTTTTAAATATGTGTTAAACATGCTAATGGTTGAAATGTGCATTTCATAATCTCTTATGTTGAATGCATCAACCATTTAATTTTCCTTTCCTTTGATTTGCTTGATTTCAAAGTCATATTCACTCAGAAATTCCAACCATCTAGTTTGTCTTCCATGTAATGTTGGTTTTCCAAACAAATGCTTCAGACAATAGTGGTTTGTTCTTAACTCAAATATTCTCCCCATAAGGTAATGTCTCCAATTTTTTATGCATGAACAAATGTTGCTAACTCCAATTCATGTGCAGAATAGTTCCTTTCATGCTCTTTTAGTTTTCTAGACTCATAAAAAACCACACGATCCTTTTGAATTAGGAATCGACCGAGCCCTTCCTTGCAAGCATCAATGCACACCACAAAAACATCATCTGGATTTTCAATCTTTAAGATTGGTGCACTTGTTAAAATATCTTTCAATTGTTGAAAACTTTCTTCACTTCAGATGGAATCAGAATATCCACAATATTATTTATTGTCTGTCGACGTTTTAGATCCATAACAGGATCCATATTTAGGACACAAAGTTCTTGAAGATGGATCTTGTTATGGTTACTAAATGTCGACAAACAAAAAATAATATTGTGGATATTCCGATTCCATCTAAAGAAAACCCGCACCACAAAAATCTCAAAATTTCTTCACATTTGGGAGTCCATTCAAACTTCACTCGCTTATTTTTCAAAGAGGTGATTGGGCTTGCAATATTTTAAAATCCCTTTATGAATCTTCTTGGGATTGATCGATATCCTCTCTACTGAAATAATATTCTCCAAGTAGTGCATCTTCTTTTGATAAAAAATGCACTTACTTAGTTTGGCATTGTTATCCCCATTTTGTGGATAACTAAGGAGATTATGTCTTGACGCCCTCAGGTTGTAGATATGGAGTGTCGAGAGACTACATGACTAGTAGTACCCTTTTGCACAAATGGAAACCCCTCTCACCACCATAACTGGTCACGGATTTCCAGATGGCATCCACCACATCAATTGGATTCTAGAAGGCAGTGGGCCCTGCTCCTTGAGGTACAAGTCAGTATTATGGTGAGAATCACTTAAATATTTACGCTAATTGAGTAGGTTGTATCTTAGATTTCTCTAGATTTCATGATATATGATTGGACATTATGCCTTTTGCCTTGATTCACCTTGGTGGTTGACATTTTGCCCTAGTAAGTGGTTTTCCTTGGGGATGGGTTTTCTATTGGGAACTCCCTTAATGAGTCATTACAATGTTCCTAACCATACTTACCACTTTCCATCATTGTTCCCCTCCATTTCCTTATCTCTTGGGATTTTAGGGTGTATTGACCCAAGAAGGTGTTGTTCCTCATTCTATGGGAAGAAGGGGATGAAGGCCCATAGGGTTTGATGTTGAGTAAAACATAAAAGCCTTGTATAAACCTTCCAGATGCTTCACCAAGGGATCACCCAAGAAAGCAATGAAACACTTATCTTTGAGTAAAGGGGACCCACAATATAATAAAGAATGCTTGAAAGGTTAGTTGAAGGATAGGAGGTCTCATCATGAGCTGACCTATCACATCCATGAATATCTAGTGGTATTAATTTTCCATCATTTGGTCACCAAACTAGGGTAATGGCTCTCAGTTGCATGGCTGAGAGAAAGGAGGTCTCATCATGAACCAACCTTCTCATTTCCACTAGATGTTTGTGGGTGACATTTCCATTATTTGGTTACTACGTCAGGGAAGTGACCTTCAACCTCACCTTAAAATTATGAAAGAATAAAATAATGGAAATTAATGGGCTTGGAAAAAGTGCATTGCGGAGGCAGGTACCACACACCCTCTACAAAGGCACCCATGAATGATACACTACGACCCCTTGTATGTCATGAGCCCTATTCCCATTGAGTCTTGACCCCAACCATTTCATCTACTTTACATGTATTAGAGAGGGATATCTTGGAAAATCTCATTGACCTAGGGAAAGATCTACCCAATAGGACACCTCGTCAACCCTCCCATATTCAAGCTTGACAAGTCACATAATGTATTTGAGCAATTAATTGTTCGATATAGTGATATTTGATGCACATGCTTAGGTGGCTAATTTATTGATTGGATTCACTTATCATGATGTTATGAATTGAGATCCTTGGATGACGTGCTCATTTGTCTTTGCAGGACCTAGTTGGTCGATAGTTTTGGGAGAACAAGCCTAGCTTGGGGTTCCATGGGGCTGCAAGCCCATAGGTTGGATTCCAAGGGCCCACATGCCAGATGAGAAATATTAGACTTGGAAGGCCTTGAGATTGACTTGGACGACATATCCTATCCCCCACATGCCAAACATTTTTCCTAGGAGAAGCAAAACGTTACTCCTAGAGGCATGACGTCACCTAGGGGGGTTAGGGCTTGGTGGTGAGGTGCCACTCATTGACACATGGATGTTTTAAGGATAATACAATCTTCACCATGATGATATTGTCTATATGCTTTACATGTGGCCTTTGGAGGCCTAGCCATGCTTGTCCAACACCAACAACTTCTTCTAAGTGGAAAAACCTCCATTAAAGGGGAGACGTCCATGTAAAATTAGGGTTTATTTGTGCAAAAGTGAAACTTTAAATGAATTGTTTAATATTACTTTGTTAAAGAGGGAAATATCAGGGTTGTTGACCACTAGTCTTGTGGTTTACCCCTTAATATGTGGACAAGTCACCTTGGTGACATTTTGTATAAATAAGAGATCATAAGATCTCATTTTAACATAACTCTCCCTCATTGTGAGAAGTATTGGTCTGAAATTTTCTCTATATTTGACAATATTTTATCTTTTAGCACTTGTTTATGGCTATCTTGATGAATGGTTGATGGAGGAGTGAGGCACTAGCCTTGGATGATGTTTTCTAGCTTTTATGGTGCATTATCTTGGCATCTCTCTTGATATTGGTCTGGTATTTTACTATTATGCTATCATTATTTTTCAAGTCAAGGATTGTTGTGCTAGGATATAGGTGGGAAGTATAAGGGCATACAACCCCACCATATTCTTCATCTCATTGATTATACAAGGGTTTGCTAAGAGAAGTATAAGGGCATACACCCTCTTAGCTTAAACCCTAGCTAGAGAAAATTACCTTGGGAAGTAAAAGGGATTACACCCCCAAAGAGGTAGATTCTCTAGATATTTATTTTCATGACCCCATGAACCCAATAATTAAGAGCACTAGTCATTTATTATTGCATTGGAGAAATAAAATATTGCATTGGGAAACATGATTTTCAGTCATTTTTACTTCTTGCAAAGTGGATTGTAATCCTTGTGCCTTGGGCACCTCACAACCACTAAGGCATACCCATCAAGGGGTTACTTCTTGATGCTATTATAGAATTACATCTTCATCCATTAGGGTTCTGGAAACCCTAACTCATTTGCTTGAATAGCTCTGTTATCAACCATTGGATTTTGCTCAAAGTTTGCAGACTTATTCTTCTTGGTCCAATGCACTTTTTGGAAAAGTTTGAGAGGATTTCAATGGATTATTTTCTTACTGTAATACATTGAATTTTACATCCATAAGGATGATATAATTTTCTGCAGACAAGTGTTTACAACGACCTTGTCTTTTTATGCTAGAACATTGGTTTTTCATCTTGAGTTTAGCTAGTCATTTACTGGTATTTATCTTGCATTTTCTACTTGATCTCTAAAATTTATTAAGAAAATTATAGTACCATATTATTGCTGATATATATTGTTATCTATTGCTGCAAATTAGGGACAACAAGCTTAACTTTATGATCCAACTAACATACATCATTGCGAAGTGTCTTTTCTTGTGTCTCGGGCACGTATTTCACCATTTGCATGTTACTCAACATACTTGGAAACCCTTGTACCTTCCCAAGACTTGATTCCACACATTTCACTCCAATTAGAATTGACCTCTAGGGGCTTCACTTCCATTTCCCTCCATCTCCATTTCAATCTCGCTAGGTTCAACGAGATCACTTCTCTAGAGCGACCTAGTCACCCTTGAAGTGCGGGGCCTACATCAAGGTGACATTGGGTGTAGGATTGCCAAGTTGTAGCACTTTCTTTGTGGTTGGGTCAGGATTTTCCCAATCTACAACTTGCGTTATAACATGCATACAATTTATGCTCTCTTAAAACTTGCAGCACCATTCTTAAATGTTGCTCATGATCTTCTTCTGTCTTGAAGTAAATGAGAATATCATCCAAGAAAACAATTATAAACTTGTCCAAGTATTCTCTAAACATTCCATCCATTAGGCACATGAAAATAGTTGGGGCATTTGATAGCCCAAATGGCACTACTATAAATTCATAATGCCCATTTCTTGTTCTGAACGTTGTGTTGTTGATATCCACTTCGTTTATCCTCACTTGATGATAACCTAATCTCAAGTAAATCTTAGAAAATATTCTTGCACCTTTCAAATGATAAAAAAGATCATCAATCCTTGGAAAATGATATTTGTTCTTTATTGTGACATTATTCAATTGTCTGAAATCAATCACAACATCAAGATTCCATCTTTCTTCTTCACAAAAAGAATCGGGGCTCCCCAAGGTGACACACTTGGGCATATATACCCCTTCTTTAACAAATCTTCAAGTTGCATTTGCAACTCTTTTAATTGTGGTGTGCCCATTCTGTAAGGTGTCTTGGACATTGGAGTAGCTCCTGAGACCAAATCAATAGAGAAATCAATGTCTCTCTTTGGTGGAAATCTTGGGATTTCCCCAAAAAAATATTCAAATTCTTTTAAGACTATATGATCTTCAATACTTATCACTTTATATCTATCTTCCTCTTCCATATGGGCTGCAAAAATTTGTCATCCTTTCCTGAAACTCTTTTTCAGTTGCATGGCTGAAATTTCTTTAACAACCACATCTCTCGTAATGCCTTGAATCTTTCCATGTTGTCCATCCTCATTGTTGTAACTTGAGATGGTTTCTGGTTGCATATAAACCATGCCAATACATCTTTGAAACCAACTTTAGATCCAATTTGGCCCTTAGATCAAAGGGGGATCTCTCAAAGACAAAAGAAACTGATTTCCTATTGTCACTAGACATCAACTCACCAACAATAAGCTCGTGATGCCATATTTAAATTATAAACAATATAAAACAAGGTAGACATGGTTCAAAATTAGATGATAGTTGAATGGAATAAGGTATGCATATCTCTCAAATCAAAGGCCTAATCTATTAGGCATGGAGTCTCATCCAAGAGAGCACAAAACTAATAATGAAAGGTGGAAGAAAAGGGGAAGACATAATCAATCTCAAACTCAATAGTAAGGAAATCCTCGTGAATCTAAAATGAATAAAGGGTGATCTTGAAAAGCATTTAAAAATGAATCCAACAATAAATAAATGCATAGGTTGGGCATAAATTATGAATCCAACCACATAACATTTAAATAAAATAGCTTGCAAATGTTTGCGTATGATTTTATCAAATGTTACAATTTCACCAAACCAATAAAAACATATTGGACAATGGTGGTAGTTGTACCAAATTATTGTCCCTAACTTGATCAATCTTACTGCAAATTATGAAATGGAAGAAATTAGAGATGCAATAAAAGAATCTTAATACATGAAATGGAGAAGAAAACAAAACTCTATATAAATGAGAAATGAATCTAGTAAATGAAGCTCCCTGAATCAAAGATTTACAAACGAATGGCCCATAGGGCTCATTCACAAAAAAACCATAGTCATGACTTTCTATAATCTCCTAACCTGCTCCTCCTTTTATAACCAATGGGAGTTTGTTTAATTCTTCGATCTTTTTGAATGCTCAACTTTTTCCTAAAAGAATGCAACTGTTTCTATATCTGCCTATTTGACATTTTTCTTGACAGAGATTTCTTAGGAAAACAACTTTTTAAAAACTATCTCTTCCTAGGAAATCTTAGTCAAGGTTACTCATCGAAAATAACATATCAATCCTAATGGAAACAAGCTTTCTCCCCTTTTGCATGCATATTTAAAACTTAGTTATGATTTGATCAAATCTGATCTTCGTAGAAAAGATAATCATCTCTCATGATTAATAATTATTCATTATGTACTTTGATTGGTTATAATAAATGAAGATACCCTGATATGCAATAGATGAAGATATATGTGCCACCATTTAATGTGATTAATGATCTTCAATCATTATGAGAAAATGATGTCAATTGCTCCATTAAATATCTCACTAAGATTCAAACCTTTAGATCTTTTCCTTCACCATCTTGATTTGTATTTTATATTGTCGCATTTTAAATATCTTGGCAATATTAACTCGTAATAAGAAAATATCGACATGAATCTGACAGAAAACCTACAAACTCGATCTTCTATGGGTGAAAAGACCTTCATACAATCTGACTTGATAACTACTTGGAACTTATGTTGATGACAAAGACTTCAACTGCTAAAATTTTGGAAAAATAATTTTGTATGATTGCATTTTAAATGTGACAATTGATATTTGACTACGAAGTGTACTTTTGATGACAAAAACAGGTAAAAATAAGTGCTAAATTGAGCTTATCGTACTCTTTGTGTACATAAACCTAACCATTCACATGCCTTCATTTCAATGATCTAGCATTGTAACTTATCGTAGCTTGGAAGATTCTTAGCCATCATATCAAATCAAATTTTATTGGATATACGTGGTAGGTTATGATTGGGTACACGTGGCAAACAACTTAAAAATATGTAATGGGTGTTATTTCAATGGTCATAGCAATATACATAAATGAAATAATATATCTCACAAAGCTCACATTTATTACCTTTATCATGAAGCCATGTCATACCTTTATTGGTGGTAATTTGTTTTGTGTAGGGGGTCAATCATGGTATTGGAAACCACAAAGGGAGGGGTCATGGTCATTCCTATGATCAACATGTCACATACACTGAAACCACCTTTTTCTTCCACGAAAGGTCACCCTTTTGTTAAACATCGTGGGGGGCGGGTCGGGGCGTTGTTGATTGTAGACTATAGATCTATTTATTGGAGTGTGTGCTTGCCTACAAACCAAAACACCACTTTTATTATTATATATTATATGATATATTCAAAAAAGTTTTATTCGATTTAATAAAAATATAAAATAAAATAAAATCTAAACTATATAAAATTCAATTGTATTAAAATTAATATGAAATATTAATGAAACTAATATCAAAGTTAAAACCCAGCCCCGGATGGGGTGACACCTAGCCTAGAGGCCACAGGTGGACTCGCACTAGGCCACAGCATAAATGCCATTAACCGTTCCTCACGCGCCAGCCTTTATCATGAAGGACAGCCATAGATGCAAAGGCAGAACGGAGAGCTTTCTCCCATGCGCGAGCATTTATGAGCGCAGTGGTTCCGGGATGCCAAAGGTTAAAGGCGGAGGGATGGCTTCGGCTCTTGTTTATTCGGTCTCGCCCTCGGCTCCGAGATCTATCTGGATTCTCTGGAGCAGCCCAATTTTATGTTCGTTTAGTTTATGCAGAGACGCTCCAGCGCAGTTCTGCATTCTGCATCTCACCCGGTGGTTTGGGGGCGGTCAAGCTCTTCTGGTGTCTCTCTCTCCGACCGCCCTGAAACAGGATACGATTAATCAGCAATTGCAATCGCCCTGCTCCTTTCTCATGGC
>ML798342.1:263812-279429 GCA_009831015.1 Picea engelmannii | reverse complement strand
AGGTCAACAAAACAACAAGAAAGAGTAATATCCTTTTGATAATATAAAGCAATAGCATGAACAATCATCACAGTAGCTCCTTTAGAGCTATCACTTGTAACTTGTCTGAAGCAAAGATTAAAGGTAAGGAATACAATACGAAAATAAGGTCAAAACTCTCATAGTGTTGTGATCAAACATTCCTCCATGGAAACATGGAACTAACACATGCGATTCTTCCTAGAGGAGGTGTTAGTTGTATCAGACAAGTGATTACGTTAAGCATTTATCTCTATATTCTCACATGCTATCAAGTATGATACTTTAAAAAGACTGGTATCTCAGCTATAGTCATCAACTTGTGATGTGTACCTTTGAATCTTATTAAGTTTATTAATCAAACCTAGAGCCTTGTCCTCAGGAATGAGTTCTTTCTTTTCTTATGAGTCTTCTTCACTCAAGATGACGAGTGCTTTCTTCAACCTGTCTTTTGTACTAAGACAATACACTATCTTGACAAAAGGTTGGGTTAGAGGATAAGCTCTATGATCTCAAATTTTAATCCATCTAATACATTGACTCAGATTTTGATCAAAGGTTAGAATGATGGTCATAGCTACAAAATGCAACACTGATCAAAATAATGTCATAACAAATAGATGCATATCAGAATAATCACACCTGGGTTTCATAATTCCTCTTAATGTGTTGGATCTTAAGATCCTTCTGGATCTATGGCAAGAGATCCCTTCTCCTGCAAATACTCTTTAAAGTTTAACCATTTAAACATATGTGAGTACATACCTCTGATAGCATTTGCAAGTAGTGGCACCATCTGGCAGCATCGGTAATCATTACCAACTCTTAAAAACTTCAAGGGTGATTGCAACTGGTACTACGACTGCAACTGCAACTGGTTGCAAGACTACAACTACAACTGCAACTTAGGGTTTTATGAGGAAACCCTAACTTTTCAAACTTCAAATTTTGAAATTTTGATCTAGGGGATAGATGTGCTGAGCTGAGGCAAGTAAGTTGGTGCAGTCAGATTTATGAAAAACCAACTTTTACCCCTCCAAACTTGATCTGTGGATTTCTAGACTAGTGCTTCTGTTTTTCTGGTGCCTCTGGTACTCTGGTACTTCTGGTACTTCTTGTACTCTGGTTTTTTGGTTTTCTGGTACTTTGTGAAACTAGGGTTTCACTTTCCGGAGATCTAGCCACTAAAAAGTTGCGCTGAAGGTACCAAAATGATCATTGAGGAAGGGCACACTTTTCTATATGGTTTTAGGGATAAACTACCTCACCAACAAAAATCCCTAATTTGCATGTACGACAATAATGACGTTTTTCACTTTCTCTTGTGAAAGATGCTCTCTTCAGCTTAGCTATGATACCATGTTAATGTTTAAGCCATTATTATAGTTCTTTGCATTTCAATAGATAACAATAGCACAAGATAGAATCACTGAGAAATACACAATCACAAGAGACACATCATTTATCCTGGGAAACCTTCATGGGGCAGAAAACCTAGCAAAACTTCCTTAATATAGATAGCTAATACAATGCCAAGAGATAACTCAAACAAGTATATAATGTCCTCTCCCAAATATGCACCTCTCTCTCTCTCTCTTCTCCAACTACAGCTCTAAAACTTGTCTCTCAATGAACAAGTGAGTGTGTGACTAAGTGAGGTGCTAGCCTCCTTATTTATACAAGACTGGCACGTGTGGGAGTGTCCTTTCACTGGCAGAGTCGACTTCTTCTCCTGGGTGGTTATAACCACCTTTATTATATTTCGGGTCCTCTTTGATATATTCTAGGGGCCGACTTCTTCTTTTGCCTATTACAATTATATGATAACCAATCCGCAAAAGGGGATTTGGTCCTTTTACATGAGCCGACATGATCAATCCACAATGGGGATTGATCCAATGAATAATATATCAAATAATAATAAGAATACACTTTGCAGTTACATTATTTCAACATGGAGATCTAGAGGAATAGATGGCTTAGATGTTTGAACATCTAGTGAGCATAGTTGTGAAATAACACCTTGATGCCCCTTTTTCAATAATTTTGTCATGTCGTTAGAGCTTATCACCTTACCGAGTTTCCCTATGATACCTCTTAACTCAATTTCTTTTCCTTCCAATGAAAATTTCATGAAAAGTTCTTGAAAATTAAAAGCCATTGCTTCTAATGATTGTACCATTGGATTCCTAGTACAACATCAGCACCACCCATGGGTATAGCAATCATTGGACTATTAATTACATATTCCCCCATAGTAAGATTGATCTTATTGCATTTTCCTGAGAAATTGATAGTTCCTCCATCTGCAATCATTACTTGAAACTCTGGTGTTGGATATGCAAAGCAATTGAGAGCTTTGGCTAATTTATAGTGAATGAAATTATGAGTACTGCCAGAATCAATTAGGACTATTACCTTTTTCTTTTTGATATATCCTTCAATCTTGAGGGTTTGAGGAGTGCTAATTCCATCCAATGCATTACATGATATCATGGGAGTCAACTCTTCAAACGAAATTGCTTCTATGTTTTCATCTTGAGATGGTTCTTGTTCTTCTTCTTTTTCTTCTTCCTCTTCACAATCTATGCAGAATAATTTATTCTTACCAGACTTATGTCCCTTACTATACTTGTTGTCACAATTAAAGCATAAACCTTTTTCTTTTCCTCCAATTGTTGAGGTGTCAACCTTGTAGGTTGATGTGTTTTAGAAGAAGGGGCATTATTCTCTCTATAGATGTTAGAATTGGTCCTTCTAGTAGCCATAGCCATATTTTAACTTTCAACATTTCTTGCCACCCTAAATGCATTCTCCAATGATTTGGGTTACCAAAGGCGAACCTCATGTTGAATGTTATCCTTTAAAGTTCCTATGAACACATCAATCAAGTGCTCATCTAGAATATATGTTACCTTTATATTCAATCTTTGGAAGTTCTCAATGTGCTCTGTAATTGAACCCTTTTGCTTGAGATTTATCAATTGGCTAAAGAAGGTATTGATCCTTGTATCCTCATAGTGTGCTATCATTTATTCCATGAAAATTGTCCAAGTGACGAGTGATTTGAGAGAACAAATCCATTGATACCATACAAATTGATTGGTTTCTAAATATAAAGAAGCAATTCGTACCTTTTGTGTATGTGGCACATTATGTATATCAAAGAATTGCTCCATGTGAAGTATCCATGTGATAGGGTCCTTGCCATCAAACTTCCTCATATCGATCTTAGGAACGTGGTTGGTCTTCAACCCAAAGTTGAAGTTTCTCCATTCTTGATTCACCTTCCTTGTGTCCTCATCATGAGTTTCATGGGATACATTTTCACTTTCAGGTGTCCTCTCACTGATGAAATTTTTCAATCCTTCCATGATCTACTCTTTTAAACTATCCATCTTAGTATTTATTCCCTCCAACTTAGCTTCCATCTCTTGTAGTTCATCTTTTGTTACTGTCTTCTTTTGTAAATCATTTATGTCCCTACGCATTTCTCCACCTTCATCAAGAGTCCAAGTAGCATTGTCTGGAGGCTTATTCGGTGTAGAAGTTCCCTTTTTTGATGGCATGTTGGTCAAGTATCACTTTAAACCTTGATTTTAAGGTGGTTCTGCTAGACAATCTCCCTTTTATTGTATCTACAAAATTTTGTCCCTTATGAGTATGAAATTTTCTTTTTTGTAGGTCTCTAATATTTCTTCTCTGCAATACCACAGGTCTAATCAAAATTGGATGTGCCAAGTGGAATTTACGGTAACTTCCCCACAACTTGCTGATTTTTTCCTTTCCAGGAGATCTCACTTGTATAGCATGCCCTGCACAAAATAATTGATATAAAAATTTTAAACTCATACCAGAACTACTACGGTCTTTCCACTATCCAATGCAACTAGTATGACTCAATTTGGATACTCTAGGAAGAAGTTATGATTGTTTTACCCAGAACACCTACTTGAGACTAGTCAATAGGACTAGTCAGATACCCTATATTCCACAGGGTGTATCTACAAATGTAAGATGACCCAGAAGATGAAATTTTTGCCACATATACCTTACTAATTTCTGTGAATAGACACTATATTTCAGGGTCTGAAACGTTACAAAAAACCTTTTATAGTGAAAATTCTGCAATGACTCAATTTAGGATGATTCCATAACCCTATCTTAGAAAGGTTTTATCTCCAAAATTATAAGGCCTCAGGAGCTTAAATTTTAACCCAACGTACCTTGATTCATATACTAAATATCCTCCAATCTGTTCCTTCTGAATAGTTGTAGAAAAAAATTTATAGCGAAAATTCCAAGGTGTCTCAGATGTAGCAGCGAAACCCCAAGACCTTGAACTCTAATACCATATGTTAGGAACCAAATATCAATATAGCATAGAAAAACCTTAGAATAAGTACTCAACACCTTTAAAAAGAGAGAAATTCAGATAATAATCCTCATCGAGGGGACAACCTCCTTATGCCCACATAAATGTTCAATTACAAGATGATTCCAAATGAAAATGTATCCTTGGTATATATAGGATATAGGAGGTATAATTACAACTAATGGACTAAATCCGACATAAATAAAATAACATTACTAATGTAATATGCCCCAATTAAAGGGTAATGAGCCACTATTTAGGATTTAACACATTGTAACAATCATCTTCTTGTGAATTAGCGTAACCATCACATAGCTTCTCAAAGATAAGTTGCCACCATTCTAGTGAGTCTTTCAGTCTGTAATTTTATAGTTCTGAACATTTCACTCATTAATAGAAACTGTGTATTATTGTATATTTGTGCCTCTTGTTATATACATCTGATCTATCTCTGTTATTTTATTGGATATCTTGCAATATATATGTATATTTCTTTATTATATATCCTCTCTCATTTCGTGTCGAAAATAATCTGGATCAATGGTATCAGAGCAGGCTGCTCTTGATCATTTTTCAGTGCATGCCCCAATGAGGTTTGATTATAGAAAGTTGGGTTTCAAGCTTGTCTCTCTTGAGGAAAATTGATCTCACACACCCAAGAAACCCTCCATGGTGGAAGAAAATAAAGACGACAGAGCATAAGCTTCTATCAATCTGTTGCTTGAGTAAGCTCTCACACAAAAAAGGAACAAAATGATGGATATTTTGTCCCACATCCTTCAATTCCTGCCAATAACAGGAGGCACATATTCATCAAGTGACCACTTTGGAGGCACCTCTACTTTCAAGGTACAAGTTAATTTTGATATTCCCATATTTGAAGGTTAGATCGATGCGGATGCTCTAGAAAAATGGTTAAATATGCTAGAAGGTTATTTCTCTGTTAAAAAAAAAATCGATAGGGAAGAGATCACCTTCGCACTCCTTAAGGTTTCCCCCCATGTCAAACATTGGTGGGAAAATTACTGGGAGAAAATTTTCGCAGAGGAGTCTGGAATATATGGGAATGAGCCCACTTGGGATTTTCTTGTGGATGTGATCAAGGAATAATATTACCCTGTTGGTAACTATGTTGACCAGTGCATGAGATGGACCACACTGTGGCAAGAGAAGGGCCAAATAGTGTCAGAGTTTACAAATACTTTCCATACCTTGCACACCAATATGGGTATCAAAGAATCCAAGCAACATCTAGTTCTGAAATACCGCAGGGATCTGCATAGGTACATCCAAACCGAAATAGATTTCATGTACATCTCATCACTAAGAGTTGAATATCGATATGTTGTCAAAATCGAGCAGAAATTTAGGCACCAGAACAAACATGAGTTCGGGTGTATAAATCTGCAACAACCAAAGCATGATAAAGACGACCCTAACAAACAGCCTCCTAAAAAACAGTCCAAGTCATAGGAAAAGAAGGGTCATGGAAAGAGGAAGAAGGACACTAGAAAGTGGTGCAATTTCCAAAAAATACCCTGACACAACACTGATGAATGTCGCTCAAAACAATCATTGGTGGCCTTGATCAAAGAAAAGGAGTCAAACCTTGATTCATAATCTGATTCAAAAAATAATGGGAAAAGACATATCATTGACGCAGACCCCACTGCTATTGTCGCGACCACAACAATTCAACCAGAAGAACCAGGAAATCCTGAAGAGGGGAAGTGCCTTTTTCATTCACATATGTGGGTGAAAGGGACCCTGCTTCATTTTATTGTTGATAGCGGAAGCCAGAAGAACCTCATCTCAGCAAAGGTCGTCAAATATATGGGATTTTCGACAACACCACACCCACAACCATACAACATCGTGTGGCTTCACCAGGGATGAGATCTTCATGTCAGGCAACATTGTCAATTGTCATATGACATCCAACCATTCAAGGATGAGGTATTATGTGATGTTTTCGCACTAGATGTCTGTGATGTTCTTTTCGGCCATCCATATATGTGGAAGCGCCATGTTATTTATGAGTCTCAACCTCGTAGTGTCTCGAACCCGTAGTGTCATTGTTACTCTAGGGGGTCATCTCTACAGAATAACAGAGGTAGTTTCGACTACTGTCCCACCAAAAAAATGTTGCAAGTTAATCTCTCATGCTTCAAAATTCATCCTCTTCACAATTTGTTCAAAAGGTGAATAGAATGACACTACAACCACTGCATCTTTGGCCCAAGACCTTCCTATCCAACAGAAGGAGATTGCAAAAGAGAAAAAATATATTGTTTCTTCACCTACAATGGTTCCTACACACTTCCCAGTCAAGACAAGATACAATAGGTTGGTTGAATAGATGCAACCCCTCCATCAACAGGTTTGTGGCAACCTTCAACAAGCTAAGCGATGCAACTTCTCCAGCAAGGCAAGCAACTCACCAAGATTCAGATTCAACAAACGCTTTCCCCTCTCCCCTAGGAACTCAACACAATGGATATCATTACTTCCTAAGGAGAGAGGATTGATCCAGGTGGATATCAGTGGACACCCACCTATTCCAACTAGCTCAAAACAGTTTGTTGGAAATTTACTGTTTTTAGCAGTTTTTCAGGTCTTAAACTTATGGGGTGATTTTGAGGGATTAAATGATGTTTTTTCACGATCAGGAACCTCAATAATAGGTAGATTCTTTGATTTAGCCCCAAAATGAAGCTCCTCGTAGATACCTTTCAAACAAGATATCGTGCACCCCAAACGGAGATTGTATGCCAAAGTTACGCCCCTCGGAAGGTTATACACCAAACTACCCAAAATGGGGTCCATAAAACTGTTGGCTTTTCATCTTCCTTGGTTAGGGTTTTGGATTTTATTTATGTTAAAAAGTCCTTTAGAGACTCATTGTAACAATCATCTTCTTGCGAATGAGCATAGCCATCACATCTCTTCTCAGAGATAAGTTGTCACCATTCTAGAGAGTCTTTCACTCTGTAATTCTACAGTTCTGTACATTTCACTCATTAATAGAAATTGTGTATTACTATATATCTGGGCCTCTTGTTATATAAATATGATATTGCAAGAGATCCAATGATATATATATATATATATATATATATATATATCTCGATAAATACAAAATTTCTTGAAATGAACTCACCAATTCATACTTGATCATTTTACAACAATTTTTCATTTCTTAGTCAACAACATTCATTTTCCAGTGGAGTCTTTGAAAATCTATTTGGAATTACAATGGAATCACCAGGTGAAAACTTAAAAGATAAGCTTGAAACTATTATGCAACCTGTTGTCTGACTCTTGTTCACCAACAAGATTCAGATCTAATCTTTATCATAACCCAGGGAAAATATTTCGAACCTTTGTTCCTCAGGAACGATGCCAAAAAGAATGTTGTAACTTGAGGTGGTTTCTGGTTGCTTAGAAACCATGCTAAAACATATTTGAAACCAAATTTAGATCCAAGTTGGCCCTTGGATCAGAGGGGGCTCTCTCAAAGACAAAAAAAAAGTGATTGCCTACTGTCACCAGACATCAACTCACCAATAATAAGCTCAGGATGCCAGATTTAAATTATAAAAAATATAAAACAAGGTAGACATGGTTCAAAATTAGAGGATAGCTAACTGAAATAAGGTTTTTAAATCTCTCAGATCAAAGGCCTTATTGGGCATGGAGTCTCATCCAACATAGCACAAAGTTGATAATGAAAGGTGGAAGAAAAGGGGAAGACATAATCAATCTCAGACTCGACAATGAGTAAGGAAATCCTTGTGAATCTGAAATGAAGAAAGGGTGATCTTGTTGAGCATTTAACAATGAATCCAACAATAAATAAATGCATAAGTTGGGCATGAATTATGAATCCAACCACATGAAATTTAAATCAAATAACTTGCAAATCTATGCGTATGCTTTTATCAAATGTGACAATGTCACCAAACCAATAAAAACATACTAGACAATGGTGGTAGTTGTACCAAATTCCTATCCCTAACTTGATCAATCTTACTGCAAATTATGAAATGGAAGAAATTAGAGATGAAATAAAAGAAGCTTAATACATGAAATAGAGAAGAAAACATAACTCTATATAAATGAGAAATGAATCCAGTAAGCTCCATGACTCAAAGATTTATCAAAGAATGGCCCATAGGGATCATTCAAGAAAACAAACACAGTCCCGACTTGCTAGAATATCCTAACCCACGCCTCCTTTTATAACCAATGAGAGTTTGTTTAATTCCCCGATCTTTCTAAATGTTGATTTTTTTCCTAAAATAATGCAATTGTTTCTATATCTGCCTCTAACATTTTTTTTGACAGATATTTCTTATGAAAAACAACTTTTTTAACATTGTCTCTTCCTAAGAAATCTCAGTCAAGATTATGTTATTGATCAAAAACAACATCTCAATCCTAACAGAAACAACCTTTCTCCCCTTTTGCATGCATATTTAAAACTCTGTTATGATTTGATCAAATCTGATCTTCGTGGAAAAAATAATCATTTATCATGATTAATAATTATTCATTTTGTACTTTGATTGGATATAATAAATGGAGATACCATGAGATGTCATAGATGAAGATATATGTGCCACCGTTTAATGTGATTAATTTTCTTCAATCATTTTGAGAAAATGATGTCAAGTGCTCCATTAAATGTCTCACTAGGATTTGAACCTTCAAATATGTGCCTTCATTGTCTTCATTTGTATTTTATATTGTCACATTTTAAATATCTTGGCATGATTAAATCATCATAAGAAAATATCGACATGAGTATGACAAAAAACCTACAAATTTGATCTTCTATGGGTGACAAGACCTTCGTATAATCTGACTTGATAACTAACTGGAATTTCTGTTGATGAGAAATACTTCAACTACTGAAATTTTGGAAACATAATTTTGTATGATTGCGTTTTAAATGTGAAAACTGATATTTGACTATGAAGTGTACTTTTGATGAAAACAACAAGTAGAAATGAGTGCTAAACTAAGCTTATCATACTCTTTGTGTACATAAACCTTACCATTCACATGCCTTAATTTCGATGATCTGGCGTTACAACTTATCATAGCTTGGAATATTCTTAGTCGTCGCAAAAAATCACATTTTATTGGATATACATGGCAGGTTCTGATTTGGTACGCATGGCAGATGACTCGACAATACATAGCGGGTGTTATTTTGATGGTCATAGTAATATACATAAATTAAATAATATATATATAAAAACTCACCTTTATTACCTTTATTACCTTTATTGTGGAGCCATGTCGTACCTTTATTGGTGGTAATTTGTTTTGTGCAAGGGGTCGATCATGGAATTGGAAACCACAAAGGGAGGGGTCGCAGTCGTTCCTATGATCAACATATCACATACGTTGAAACTACCTTTTGCTTCCACAGGGGGTCGCCCTTTTGTTAAACATCATAAAGTTGGGGCGGGGGGGGGCAGTTGATTCTAGATTGTAGATATATTTATCATAGTGTGCAATTTCCTAAAAACCAAAACACCACTTTTTATTATTATGTAATATACAATATATACAAAAGAGTTTGATTCGATTTAATAAAAAATTAAAATAAAATAAACTATATAAAATTCAATTGTATTAAAATTAATATAAAATTTTAATGAAACTAATATTAAAGTTAAAACCCTATATAACTATTATTTACAAAATATTTAATTCAAACTAAATAAACCTATTCAACAAATTAACCAATTAACACTAAATTAGAACTAATAAACATAAAATTTTAATTTTATTAAAATTTGTACAATGTTACAACACTCATCAAGGCAAGTTATTGTCTTGTTGTAACCATCTAGGACAACATGGTGTTTTCCCAACCAATCCATGCCAATTAGACAGTCATATGAACCCAATGGTATGATGTTCACATCCACCTTTTCTCTAAGTCCATTCATGTCTATTAGACAATCTTTAACCTACTCATTGATCTTTCTCTTAGCCCTTGTGGCTAACTAAACTAACCAAGAATTTTATGCTTACTCCTTTGCAAGTGAAATCTTTCAACAATGTTAGAGTTTATGTAACTATGGATACCTTTAGAATCAATTAAAATTGCTATGGGATGGTTATCATTTTTACCTTCCACTTCAATCACAGGCGACTGATACTCTACTTCCTTGTTGTCCAAGGCTACATAAATCCTTGGCATGTTTCCCCCCATGTCTTCAATTATTTCGGCCTCTTCGATGTTGTGTACAATTCCATTCTTTCACCTTGGTGAGGGAATCTGTAATGATCCCAAGCCATTATGCAAGGATCAACATTGTTTTGGTGTCTTTTTAAAACTTTTTCTGAGTGAGGTATTTCGTCAAACACTTTGTTGATCTACCTTTTAGATGTGTTTATATGTGTGTATGCAGCAAATAACAGA
The DNA here is from genome assembly GCA_009831015.1 of Picea engelmannii. NCBI lineage: Eukaryota > Viridiplantae > Streptophyta > Pinopsida > Pinales > Pinaceae > Picea > Picea engelmannii. The sequence continues at coordinate 268,594 of ML798342.1, read as the reverse complement.
AAGAGATAACCATGGAACATACCTCAACCATATGCAATAAGATAGACAAGCCAAAACATCTCAATTCTTCTTTATTCATAAAATAGAGAAACCTGCTATAATGAAGATGTCGATCTGGAATGCTCAACAGATGGCCAAGAATATAGACAATAGATAAGAGTTTCTACAAAATGCTCCCGCTAATACAAAATATGCCTCCAAAGGCTGAATGAGAAATGAAGATCAATACAAGCAGATCTGAATGCCAAACTCTCCAGCTGAAGAATGTCACACTCCAATAGAAGGTTGAAACCCTCAATAACTCAGCCCTGCTGCCAAAAGTGTCCAATCACCCTAATAAATATGCCAACTAATAGATTGGGTGATGGTAAGAACAACCCAGGTGACCGAATCTCCAAGATCCCTCTCACTCTCTGTAGATCTGAAATCCCCCACTAAATGGTGCGCCCCACTAGATGATTGAAACCCTGGATAATTCGTCCCTGCTGCCAAAAGTGTCCAATCACCCTAATAAATATGCCAACTGATAGATCGGGTGATGGTAAGAAAAACCCAGGTGACTGAATCTCCAAGATCCCTCTTAATCTTTGTATATCTGAAATCCCCCACTGAATGGTGTGCCCCACTAGATGACTGAAACCCTAGATAATTCGGCCCTGCTGAAGGAGGCCTCCAAATGCTCTAAAACTATCCAGAAATATAGATCGGGACACTGCAAGTCACTAGGTAAAGTCTTAGAGTCATATCTGAAGTGTAACCCCTCCAAACGGACTAGATCTGGATCTCAAAAACGCCCTCCTTCTCTTCAATTCACCCCACTGCTCAAGAAATAATCTGAGCCATAAAACTGTCTCAGAAAGCACTAGATCTGATGTCCGAGGCCCTGGAATGAAAACCCAAGTGATAGAATCCTCAACGGCCCTGCCAATATCCTACAACGAATCTCTCTCCAAAGATGGTGCGCCCCTCTTGCTGGAATCCCTCAACTGGTGCGCCCTCTCTCTATCTGCACATGAAACTGATGTAGAATCCTCCTACAACTAAGTAGATCTAGAACTAGAATGGTGTGGGAGAGTATTGCATCTCCAAGACCAATCTTGGGACAAGATAAGTGGAATCTTTCACCACCGAATCGTCCTCTAGGGTTTGTTATGTCAAAACCCTCAAAACCCCCACTATTGGGCTCATTAGCTAGAAGCCAGAAATCAAAATAAGATCATACATGAATGAATGAGAAGAGGCCCTTGCCTTTCCTTTATACTTTTTGGCTCACCTTGTCCCTCCAAAGTGACTTTCATTTTATTAATATTTAATTAATTAATTAAATCACTTTAATTAATTAATTAACCTTTTTACCTTTAAAAAGCTCCTTATCTCTCCTCGTGGCTTCCCTGGCCACTGAAAGTCACTTCTAGCCATCCCATCCTGTAGTGTTGATCCTTCCGATTCCAATGAGATATTACACTGATAGGTTCCTCGAAGTAATGTGCCCAAAATGCCCTCTTCAGTGATTTTAATTAACTTATAGCTCAAAATAGTCAAAATCATGGAAATCGTCGGAATGGAACGAAACCAAAGCCAACCTGTGCGGAATGTCTCATGATGATGGAATATGATGATAAATTCCAACTGGGCCCCACAATTCCTCTCAAATACCCCTGTATTCATTATAACATCCATCTGGCTACTCTGGTCATCATAAGTCTCTGCCATGTGATGATGTCCCAAAGTGGGGACATTACAGTCCTCCCTACTAGAAAATTGCTTGTCCTCAAGCAATAGCCAAATCCACTCAACTAAAATTCCAGGATCCCATGTCCACCTGTGGGATACACAGTAGAACCCCTCGAAAGATGAACAATAGTGCACTCCACCCCCTGGATCCCATATCAGGAAATGAACTACAATACTCTGCGAAGCATAGTCCTGAAAGATATCAATCCTGTGAACCTCCTGCATATAACGCATGGCCTCATCTCTGAATGAGTCCATCCTCCAAATCTCTACCAAGATCCACACGGCCTCCAACAACTACACATGTTGATGTTCGACAAAGGTGATGCAAGATCTTTGTGAGCCACCTGCAAGCAATGCGCTCCTCTCGAAACTGAAGATCAATGGAAAGTTAGAATAAATTTCCCATGCAATGGTCTACTCTCCCCTGTCATTCAATGAACTGATCAATCCTGCAATCCTTGGGTCCCATGCTAAGCTCTGTCGAAGATCCTCATGTTGGCACTACTCTGATCATGATTGTCATCCCTCTACATACATCCTGAATCCTCCTCTCTTGGGTCCTCAAGATGAAACACCTGTGACCACCGGACCTGCTGTCCAGAAACTGTATCTGTAAAGGCATCTCTGTAGAAGAAGTACCTATCCAAACATCTCCATGCCCTATCATGATGATCTCGTGAAAGGAAGGGTCTCACCCCATAGGACAAGTACCTGCAGACCCACTCCCAACCAAACCAAGGTGGAGTGTGTGGCTCTCTAGTGAAACCTGGGTCAACATGAGCATCGTGCTAACAAAACAGACTCCTGGGTCCCATGGAAAGCTTGGAAGTTTATCACTTCCAATCTCCTCTAATTGCTCCTGTGTGAAGCTAATCACTGTCAGAAGCCCTTTGTGCTCATTTGTCGTCACTTGGTCTATGATGCTCACCATCACGCACCAAGTCTCAATTGTCTGTCTAACACGGTCCCCCTCTGACCTGTTGTATGCCGTAAAAGTACTCCTATCATGAAGTCTCGGCCTACTCACTCTCCATGCCCTCAGCCATGGTCTATCCCTCCTTATGTTGTTGTCTATGATAAAAGTGTCAGGATGGGCTAATAGAAACATCTGCAGCTGACTGTAGGATTGAAAGGCATCACATGCTTTGGTCAATCCCAATGATTCGACCAGAAGCTCGTCCATCAGTATCCATGATAACTGCTCTCCTGTGGTCATCACCGAGTCCCAACCATCTAGTACAACCAGAAGTAACCCCTCCGACTGCTGGTCAACCAACCTCCATCTCTCATCTACCACGCAACTGCTAAAATGGTGAAGCTGATCTCCCACAACTATGTGTGACTGCAGAGGAGTGACATCTACATACTCTCCTGAGTGTGTCTCCTCCCTGCAAGGCACTATACCCCTCTGAATGACACCATACACCTCGACATCTCTCTGTGAGCTATCAATCATCACGGTATGCTCCGGCATACTCATGTCATCTCCCACAAACTCATGATGCATCACAGATCCTGGGCGTATAGTTGGATCAATCTCTATATGGAGATCAACCACTCCCAAGACACAAATGGAAGTGTCCCCCATCGACTGGTGCTCCTCTGCTAGATCATCAACATCCTCTGTTAATGTGACTGACTGATACATCTCACCAACCCTCAGTAGATAATCCCTATCTGTCAACAACTGCTGGTAGTCAGTCCTCATCACAGATACTCTCTCTCGGAGAGTGTGAAAATCATCCATGGAAAATCCTCCATCTGAGCTACCCTGTGCCACTGATGTTCTCCAACCGTAATCTGCCATCACTGCATGCATGTCATCAATACGTCTAGTGGCTACCCTGATCATAGCCTCACTAACTCCCAATTGTACTACTAAGTGATGTGACTCCTGATCACAGTCATGCTGGGGTACCCCCTCATGTCTCTCACTGCTAGTGCCATCACTAACAACACTCTCTGCCGAAGATAAAATGATGAACTGCCTACTGCCTACTATGCCACTAGGTACTCCTATATGCCACTGCATCCCATCACTAGATGCCATCTCCCCCTGACTCACACTGTATCCTGTATGAGCAGTTGTATCCTCCTGTGCACTCAACCTGCTACTATCATCTATGCCTCGATCCTATATAGTTGTATCCAGACACGTGCTATCATCATCCTGACTGCCAAAGAGTGCATCCTCATCCATGCAATCTGATCCTAGAAGTAACTGCTCCATCCACCTATCAACCTCTGCCATCTTCTCAACCATTGGAGTCTCCAATGGCTGTGACTCCATCTCCTCTGATTGACCTGTATGTGTGGGGTCAATTGCATGTATGTCCTGTACCTCCTCCTGGATCTGTGGGTCTACCTGTCCATGGTGTGCATCCCTCACACTAGGCTCATCCATCATACCTGACGTGCCACTGATCTCCTCATGTGACATGGCTATCATGGGTGTCTGAACATGTGTCAGATGTGTCAAGACCCTCATAGGTAGCTCATCATCTCTAAGTGATAACACGTGTGACTCCTCACTAGTGTCACCACTCTATTGAGGTGTAAGGTCATCAATGGTATGTGATATGTCTACTGAGACACTAGTTCCATCGTCCTGTCCATCCAGCTGCCTATCCACTACACAAGGGTCATCATCCTCCTCAAGCGTGCAAGAATCACTAGCCCCTGTGCAAGAGTCATCATCACTATCCTCTGAGGTAGAGTCACTATCACTAGCTCCTGTACAAGAGTCATTGTCATCATCCGACTGCTTTGAATCAACATCTATTGCTCCATCCACACACACCCCATCATCACTGTCATGGTGCACCTCAATAGTGTGCTTCTTACCCTTACCCCTACACCTATGATCTGGTTCCCAAGGCACCTTGCAACTGTAGCAAAGCTACGTGCTCCTAATGGGTGTGGGGTTTCTAATGGGCGTGGGGTTACCCCAAAGGGCTGCTCTGATTTCCTCCCTCTTCTTGAGCCAACATGCAATCTTCTTCTTGTTCCAACTAGGATTTTTATAGGATAGGAACCATTGGAATG
>ML798342.1:220865-257680 GCA_009831015.1 Picea engelmannii | reverse complement strand
GGTCAGATATGAAGTGTAACCCCTCCAAACGGACTAGATCTGGATCTCAAAAACGCCCTCCTTCTCTTCAATTCGCCCCACTGCTCAAGAAATAATTTGAGCCATAAAACTGTCTCAGAAAGCACTAGATCTGATGTCCAAGGTCCTGCAATGAAAACCCAAGTGATAGAATCCTCAACGGCCCTGCAAATCTCCTACAACGAATCTCTCTCCAAATATGGTGCACCCCTCTTGCTGGAATCCCTCAATTGGTGCACCCTCTCTCTATCTGCACATGAAACTGATGTAGAATCCTCCTGCAACTGAGTATATATAGAACTAGAATGGTGTGGGAGAGTATTGCATCTCCGAGACCAAGCTTGGGACAAGATAGGTGGAATCTTTCACCATCAAATCGTCCTCTAGGGTTTGTTATGTCAAAACCCTCAAAACCCCCACTATTGGGCTCACTATCTAGAAGCCAGAAATCAAAATAAGATCATACATGAATGAATGAGAAGAGGCCCTTGCCTTTCCTTTATAATTTTTGGCTCACCTTGTCCCTCCAAAGTGACTTTCATTTTATTAATTAAATCACTTTAATTAATTAATTAACCCTTTTACCTTTGAAAATCTCCTTATCTCTCCTTGTGGCTTCCTTGGCCACTAAAAGTCACTTCTAGCCATCCCATCCTGTAGTGCTTCTCCTCCTGATTCCAATGAGCTATTACACTGAGAGGTTCCTCCAAGTAATGTGCCCAAAATGCCCTCTTCAGTGATTTTAATTAACTTATAGCTCAAAATAGTCAAAATCATGGAAATTGTTGGAATGGAATGAAACCAAAGCCAACCTATGTGGAATGGATCATGATGATGGAATATGATTATAAATGCCAACTGGACCCCACAATGCCTCTCAAATACCCTTGTATTCGCTATAACATCCATCTGGCTACTCTGGTCATCATAAGTCTCTGCCCTGTGATGATGTCCCAAAGTGGGGACATTACAGAATCCCCTATATAAGTGATTTCCCTCACATCGCCAACATTGCATAGGTTGTTGCCTTGTCCTTTTCCCAAATGAATCTACTGCCTCGTGTTAATTTTGGGTTGATTTTCCTTGTTGATTTGCTTGGGAATTGTTCTTGAAAAAGGGTGGCTTAAAACATTTTTTCCTTTGCTCCTGTTTACCCTTCATCTTGTCATTCCAAGCCTTTTGGAAGACTGACCTCCCTCTATTGTGCTCATAAAGATGTTTTTCTCTCCATATGGTCTCATCCAAAACATTGGGGTTATCATATTGTATCTTGTCACTGTAGAGAGAGGGTAACCCACTTAGAAACCTTTGGATTTTTATTTTCTCATATTTTATGAACTCCACATACTTCAACAATTCAAAGATTATTTTCTCATACTCATCCATTGTCATGCTTCCAAACTTGAGCTCAAAGAACCCTTTCATATTTCTTTCATAATAATGCTTAGACAAATATTTCTCTTGGAAATATTCTTTGAACTGTCTCTATGAGACCTTCCTCTCATCAAGGTGTTTTTCTTGCTTAAGTTGATCCCACCACATGGTTTCCTTTCCTTGCAAGTGGTAGGTTTCAATTCTTATTTCTACCTCTGAGGGATAATCATGTAGCTGGAAATATTTCTTAATTTCCAACATCCAGGCCTCAACCTCTTCTCCCTTCCTATGCTCACCATTGAATGTTGGTGGCTTCATTTTCCTGAGTTCACCTTAGGCCTTCTCCGCTGTCTCGTGATAGGGGACTTATGTTGTTTCCTGACCCTGAACTTGCATGAGCTCTCCTAGTGGATTTCTCTAGGGAATGATGGTTCATGCTCATGCTCCTTGAATGCTTTCTATTCTCATGCTCATCCCTTCTACTATGGGATATGGATGATGCCACCTGTCTAGCAATAGATTCTTTCTTTGTGCCAAAGTCTTTATTGGTTTTCTTTTGCAACATGTTTAGACTCTGAAGTATCTCTTTCTATGCCTTCATAATATTCTCATTATCTTCCCTATAACTCTACACTTCTCTCTGCAGGATTCTCATAGTTACAATATCTTGTCTGCCTCTTCTTCCATTAGAATATGTCTCAACATTTCCCATGATCACATGTAGCCCTCTTAATTCCTCTCCATGACTATAGGAACCTTGGGCATATTCCATAGTTGTAGTTCTCATATAGGAACCAAAATGCATTCCTGTACCTCTAAATTTTGTAAGAAATTGTGCATGCAGACAATTTTTTGTTAGACAAAGTATATACATGCACAATTATGGAAAACAATACATAAGTTTTTTTCTGCTCTTTAATGCCACCAATCATCTTCTTTTGCATTGACTGTGACTTATACTGCCCAAATCAATTTTCTAGGTTGATACATGGATTCTCCTCTCCAAGATATTTCCAATGACTTCTCTCTTTCTCAACTCTGAGCTTTGAGAAAAAAATTATAGTCATCTGGATATTGTTAATTTACCCCTTTTTGCACATTTTTTTTATTCTGGTGCAAATAATCTCAGACACCAGCTTATGCCACTTGTAGAAGTAAGTATGTCATAAATCAGAGAAACTTTTGTATGAGGCATAGATAAAATTGATGTCAGGTAATTCATAACGACTCTCATATTGTCATTCTAATGCTCTAGTAAAAAACTACAACAATCTAGAAATGACAACTTTGTCCCTTTTTCACCCCTTTTTCCAGACTCGAATTTTTAGCCAAACATGTTATCTCCCAAACTGTGCACTTCTAGAAAAATTTCACTAAACATAATTTGTCTATTTTAGTGAGTATAAAATTTTTTGAGTAAATAAAATTTTCTACTTTTTCCATCTGGGGACCCTTTTACCCCTTCCAAAATCCCAAAAATCCCCAAAAAGTGGCCTAGAATAGTAAATTTTGTCGTATTTCAGCATCCCCATTCCAAACCCCTTTGGATTTATTCAATTCCTTCCTGGGTTATTTCTATGCCTTCTTTTTGGACTCCCTCCAAGAATTTTATCTCAATCTGCATCTCTACCAATTATCTAGACCCAGATCTTTTAAAAACCACTATTTTGTAATTTCTAACAAATCCAAGAAGAAATGGGCAACGATCCTCTTTGGCACGTCTGTATCCCTCCTTACTGCGGAAAAAACCTAGAAGTTTCATCTAAATCTGAATTAATCTACTCCAGTTATAGCCAAAATAAGATTTTGGCTCCAGACTTTTTTTTTTAGATTAAAGGACAATTATGCCTACATGACATCTTTGCTAACGGGGTTGTTGATGTGGCATTATGGGTCCACATGGAACCATAAGGTGATTCCATTTCACCCTTTTGGACCACGGCTTGCCTCATTAGCATTCACTCTCTTCTTTCTCCTCTCTCTCTTATGATGGCCTTAAACATTAATAAAATATTACTATTTTACAGGCCCCACCTGCCCAACTGGCACATCTCTAACCCCAGATGGGACAAAGGTCCCAACCTGACTGAAAGAATCCACGTGGCGCCCCTTCATTGGTCACAAGGATGGGTAATCTTTGGGTCGCAACAATGGTTTCCCCATGCTATGTGGCACAAACTTAATGGTGTCGAATGGCTAACGACCTTGGGCCAAAACCACTTCACTCCTATGTGAAAATGGTTTATGGTATTGGATATACCACTGTCTCTTGTGGCTCCCATGTTTCTTTCCACCATGCCACCAACTGCCATTGTGGCCCCAACACTATGGCAGTCCATGTCACCTCTGCCATGTCACTACCACATCACTACCATGTGGCCTCCATGTCATGATGACGTCATGTACAAAAAATAACCCAAATCTTTCTAGAATTGCATAATTTCAAATTTTTTACTAGGGCTACCATGGAACCCAAAATTAAGTTCTCTAATGAACAATTTAGGCCTGATGCATACCGACTCAACCTCTACACCCAAACTTCGACACTTGCATGTAAATTTCTCAACCAATTTCGCATGATTCTTCATGGCTAAACTATAATTTCTAGAATTCAACCGATTATAGGACCAACACATGCATATTTAGAGATTAAATTAAGGATTTTAACCCATGAACTCAAATTCACCAAAATTACAGGCAATCGCCTCACACTTTTTCCTAGAAAAATCTGACAACCACATTGCAATCATTCTTTGAGCTTTAACCCTACAATTGTTTTCTAGATTCTACATGCTTGGTATGGCCCATACAGGCTCAATGTTTGAACCTATAGCTTTGATACCATTATGTAACATCCCCTAGTTTAATCAAGGAACATTAATTGCGGGAAATACACATAAATTCAAAAAATTATTTTGCTAATTAATTCCTCTAGCTTACCAACTACGAATTAAACACATATTTAACTAAAATATGATACCCATAATTAAATGCACTAAAAGATTCTAAATTAACATAATGCAACCAAATAATCAACTATGACAACACATAAAAACCATTCTCATGCACAAGGTAAAAACATATCCATAAAACTCATAAGAGAAACTTAGAAAATAAATAAACACTTATCTTTTAAAATGTTTGTGCAACCAACTACTTGGGAAGGACGTTCCACCCAACCATAGACCTGTTGTTCCAAATCTCAATAGAAAGTCATCACTGAGCTAGGTCTAATGATCCAAAAGAGAAGGGTGCCTCTCACAATGCACTCACAACTCTAAATCTCACAACCCACTGGTATTCTCCTACAACTATCCTAAATTTCCTTCAACTCTCTTCCTCTTGACCTGCCCAATCCAAGGAATGTACCCCTTCACTTCTCTCATTCCTTTGGGTGTCCCATTTATTTATTAGGGTCTCTCTGGCACAGGGAACCATGAATCTCTTTGCAAGGAACGTCTCAAGGGAACTCACTACCGAGAAAAACAACAACAAACACTTGTTATTATAGTGCAACTCACACATGAGTTCACTCTTCAGGTCTGAAAACTTGGCTCTTGAATTTCCAGCTCCAACATGCTCTAGAATTCACCCATCCTTCTTGTTCTAGCTCCAATGCACTTTTTTCCTTGCTCTCTTCTTGTTGTTCATGCAAAAATGAATGTGTAAAACTGTTTATTCTCCCCCATACGAATTTCCTCTATTTTCCCAAGATAGTTGACTTCTCACTCTACCCAATGTTGATTGTACTGTAGCCCCATGCTTCCAATAACTATGGAAGTGACTTCTACAACCACCCCCTAACAAGCATTCAATGATTTGGGCTCTCATACACTCAACCAAAAAATAGAAGGTTTTCCCAAATGATAATAAAATTCAGAAATCTTGGTTTGGATTAATATCCATAATTAATTTCCTCCTTGAACCCCTCTTAGACACTCCTAGACATTTCCCTCTCTTGTGGATAAATCGGATCGCATCTCTTTCCATATTCCCAACAACTGGTGTCACATTATATTTATTAAAATTAGAAACACAATTCGCATACTGCATCACTTGGCGATAGCCATATTCATATCTACATTATGCATAAATTAAATCTGGGGATTATAGTGGGAATGTTACACTCCACCAATGAAGGAAAATTGGCTAAGGCATGGGGGGCGCACTTAGGAGAGTTGACTCGACTCACCGAAGGGGCATGCACACCCAAGATGACAATTCAGTTAGATGGATTGGTGGGTTGTCTAGACAATGGAGCAAAGCGTTTGATGGGTTGGCTAGGAAAGATGCCCGAACATGCCCACATGAGGATTTGGCCCAACCATGCGAAGGAGCACAAATTGGTGAATTGATGGGTCAACTCACCCACGGGAAAAGAGACACGATAGATGGGCACCTATGAAGGCAAAAGGGTGCATAACAAATAAGGCAGCTTGGTAGAACTTGGAAGAGAGAAAGAAGAGCTCTATTGTTATTAGGTAGACAAAGAGGGTGAGCTCCCTTAAGGATCCAAGTCACTCCAATTTGGAGGACTTGCACTGCCTTGAGGAGGATTCAGTGGATAGAGTTGGATGAGCTTATTTTGGGAATATTTTGGGGAAGTCTAGAAACACATGTCTGTTGGGGGCATGTGTGAGGTAGAACTTAAATTTGTGAAATATACAGAAACAAAGAGACAACAAGTCTGCGATTGAGGGAACGTATGAAGTGCACCGCAGATGGTTGCAAAATATAGTCTTGGTGTGATGAATCTATTTATGAGTGTCTTGGTGAGGTGAGGTGAGGTGATTTGTGTGACTCTTCCAAAGTTGTAAACCAAGCCGATAGTGATCATATTGTAATTGCTTCATAATAACAAAGACTTAGTCAGGTGTTAGGCATGGTTTGTGAAAATAGCATTATATCTATGTTTGTCTTTCATTTGTTTTGTTGTTGTTCTCTTGGATTCTCATGTTCATGGATGTATGCTTAAATATGACTAAGTGTTAAACTCTTAACAATTGTCTAAGTATACAAGGGTTGCACTAGAGTAGGAGTGTGACTCATCAGTAGCGTAGAACGAAGTATGGGTATGCTCGAGGTGAAGAGGTGTAGTTTGGACGAAGTAACCTTGGTGTTTCCAAACAACCAAGTGAGAAACGTTGCAGTGTTGCATGTCCTTAATAGGTGAACAATAATAAGGAACAAAGTGGGCATGTGACAAATCCAAATTTAAGATGGATCTACACTGGCCCTTCATATATATATATATATATATATATCAATTGAAAGTAAAAAAATTCTTATGGTTAAAACATTTTAATGGCGTGTTTCTCAATATGAGGGACATGTGAAATTCCTTTTGTACTCAATATATATATTGTTGAAATATTTTATTTATGGTCCACATTGAAATATTGTTTTTGTTATTTAGTATTTTTTTTAAATGCCACATGTCAACTCCATATTAAGCATTGAAGGAATTACATGTCTCCCTCATACGTAGAAAGCACATATAGATGGAATAAGAAATATTTACTTTCAATTACTTTATATGTATTTCTCATTGATATATTTTATTTATGGATGTTATGAGGGAAAAAATCTCTATGGCCAAGGGTAAACCACAACAGACATGTATGACTGTAGAAATCAACTCAATTCCATTGTATGATATATAAACTAATGTGAAAGATAAGAAATAGGCCTACCTCGATCCAATGTTTGATGATGTTCCACCATTGAACACTCCGACCCAAAGATTTATACCTGCAATAAGTTCTTAACAAACAAGCAAAGCAAGTACATAGTGATAATGTAAAGGGGTTAGCACATCAGATAGCATAATCCATTAATAAACATTACAAACATGCCCATGGATAACAATCATATATTTGCATGATACCAATAGGATGGGAAAGGAGTATTTCTATTAATAATTGATCAACAGAAGTGTCAACATTACAAACTTTCGTGTCGGCACGGTTCGAAACCAAGAAACCAAGATCCTTCCAACTTGGCCTCCACCACTTCAATCCTCCACCAAAGGAAAGCTCAAAGGAGAGAGACAATGAGGTTCTCTCAACAATAGGGAAAGAGCTTGGGGGTTGAACACTATGTTCAAACTTGAGGGACAAAGGGATGCAGACTCAATATGAAGTAATTTCTCTAGAGTAAATTTTCTCTTAAATTTGAATGTTTTCTCCTCTTTTCCATGACTCGAAATTGTGCTCTTATAGCCTTCAAAATGAAACTGAAGGGGTTTAACTCAAAAAATTGATTTGTTTTTGCAGGATGGTTTTGGAATGGAGAGAGTGAGAGCATGAGGAGGTGGATGCAGCTGTTGAATGAGATCTGGTGGCTCAAGCGGCTCTAAAAAGATGTGGTTTGTACAAATTTTGGGCTCTCAAAGGAATGAGGGCCCAAGTGAGGTCATTGGAGATGTTGGTGGGTTACTGGGACCCTAATAGCGAAAGATTTATCCTCGATGGACAACCATTGAGGATCGAAGTAGAGAACATCTACTTATTGACTGGTCTATCACGTCGAGGGGAGGTTGTGAACCTCAAGTCATGCGGAGCAGGGAGTGGGATGAATATCGAAGAGTATATTGATGCCCATTGTATAACAGGGACTCCCAAGGTTGGAAGTCAAGTCCCCATCCGGGAAATAAGTAATCTCAGTTTGAAGATCATAGTGCTCGTGCTTACCAGGATTATAGGTTCGGCCTCGTTTCATCAAGCATCGATACCACTGATGTTTTACACAGTAGAGTGTGCTAGACCCACTATCTACGATTGGTGTACCTCACTGCTGACCAATATGAATGGTCAGTTGACGAAGTGCAAACAAGGGATTAAGTGAAACTTCGGGTTTTCCTCTATTCTTTGCAGCTTATTTTTTGAGCGAGTTCCAGGTCTGGGACCTAGAGTGGAGGTTCTTCCTAGACGACCACACGATCCGTCCATGGTACGGTGGATCGAGGTCATGAGACGACAGGGGGGAGGTAGGGTGACAACACCCTACAACAATGATTTTTTCTTCTGGTGGCGGCGACAGATCATTGCGCTAGATGACTATCCCTATGTGGGGATTGATTTCTAAGGAGATCCTGATATGCCACTTCTACCAGGGGCTGCCTATGGTGATATAGGTAAAAACAAATTATTCATTTTTTTTTGTATTTTTGTATTGAAGGAACAAAAATATTTTTGGGATGGTGTTTGAATATTAACTAGACACTTGTGTAATTGTAGATGTGGTTTTGCGACGGCCAGAGGGATTCCTACGACATAGATGGAGGAACCGGGGAGATGAGACGACGGGAGGAGAAGCGGAGAGAGTCCTACAAAACATGCAGGGAAACCTGTCTCGTTTGACACAGAGGATTCCTATGGTTCAGGTAGAGGATCTACCTGAAGCCATGCAACGACAGGTGGTTGGTGTACCTAGAGCATGGGTACGACTCTTCCGGTGTCTCACAAACATCGTGGTTTTCTACCATGACACACATCCGACGCCATAGGCGTAGATGTCGTGGGATATGTATACCAGCTATATATCTGTATTGAGGGTTTTAGCCCCAATTTTGTAATATAAACACCATATTTTGAAATATATAAAAAAGGATCTTCAGCTTTACTTATATCTTACAATGTGTACATTGATTTAATGGTTTTCTTTGCTTTATTAATTTGAAAAATGCCAATCTAAAACATAGTTAGCATAGGCATCAGATACATGATTAGAACTCTTAGGAATGTGATAATATGTAATAAAATAAAATTCTCATTCTAAAAGACGTACTCGTAGGAATTGATGGAGTAAAGTAGGATCACCCACGTGATAAAAGTCGTTCAATTGACATACTACTAACTGGGAATCTAGGCGAAATTCTAAAGAGTGAATTCCATGCGAGATAGTATCGCACAAAAGTTCTATGACGACGTTATATTCGGCCACATTTTTCGTGGATGGCCCTAGGCATGCGCCACCTGAAGACACCAGCAGACCCTCGGGTGAGTAAACCACCCAAGATGCAGAAGCCAAGTTCTGTGTATGGCGACTAGCTCCGTCTGTGAATCCTCGATAAACTGAAGACTCTATTGACATCTGCCAACAAAGGGAAAACTCAATAAGCAAGCTAAAGACAAAAGAAAAGGAGAAAAGAGATGTATATACACTAAATTTACATTAGTATACAAAGAGTTACGCCCAAGCCCAGGGCTCAAGCGTAGTACCTTTTCAAGTACAACCCATTTTTGGGCTCGACCAACTAATTCCCTTCATAATCTTCTAATTCGTAAGCTCCTTTTTCTAGGACACATCGCACGATGTAAGGACTGTGCCACATGGGTTTAAACTTTCCTTCCCCTAGCATTTATTTGTCTTGGTCATATAAGAGAACCAAGTCACCCTCAACATACAACCGGGGACAGACAAACTTGTCATATTGAACCTTGACACATTTCTTGTTTGCCTCGATAGTTGTAAAGGCGTCTCGACATTGCTCGCAAGAATCTCTAGGTGCACAAGGCATCGCTCTAAATCTGAAGTGTCAGGTATAAGATCAATTGCCAACTTGAGAGAAGGGATTTCTCATTCAATAGGAAGGATTGACTCCAAACCATGCACTAACTAAAAATGAGAAAAACCGGTGGCAGTCGTAACTGAGGTTCGGTATGCCCAAAGTGCAAGATATATCATGATGTGCCAATTGGAATTACTCTGACTGGCAGTTTTTTGCAAAATGGTCTTGAGAGACTTGTTGATGGCCTCTAATTGCCCATTTTCCTGCGGGTAGTAAGGGGATGAATGATCGTTTCTAAACCCCATCTTAGGGGATGGAATTACTCTACTATCATTTCATTCTGAAAGTGACTACCATGATCAATGACAAGCTCACTCGGGACACCGAACCGGGCAATAATTTGGTTGAACACGAAGAAGGTTGTAGTCTTCCCATCATATTTTACAGTAGGAATGGCCTCGACCCACTTATTAAAGTAGTCGACGGCCGCGATAATGTGTTGATGCCCCCCAATCGAAGTTGGGTTGCAATCGACGAAATCTACCCCCCACTTGGTGAAGGAACCGACGATGATGACTGGGTGAAGAGGGGTTGGATGTGAGTGCATTTTCAGAGTGAACACCTGGCGAGGGTGACAATAATTAACCGATTCGATACAATATTTAAAGATAGTGGGCCAGAAATAACCGGCTCGTAGGATTTTTAGGTTGTCGCAAGCCGAGATAGGTGACCACCACAAGCCCCTTTGTGGCGATCATTTAGGACTAACTCAGCTTCCTCATGAGTTAAGCAATGACGCAAGATATTATCTACACCTCGGAGATACAAAGTGTCACCGATGATGGTATAGCAAGATATTATCTACACCTCGAAGATACAAAGTGTCACCGACGATGGTATACTTTTTGGCTTGGTATCTAACATGTCGTTGATCATCTCACAAGAGATGTTGAGCCAACTTCAAGGTTTGAAGATATAAAACAATGTCTCCATACCAGGGATCAGACAACGAGACAAGGAAAACGTGTTCTTCTGCGAATGAATCAACATGGATAAAATCCTCGTCTAATCGCGGAAAATCGGATATTAACTCTGCAAAAACTAGTGATTTCTTGGACTTGGCCGAAGTGAAGTCTAGATCAAACTCTTGTAAGATGACAATCCATTTATTATATTTTCCCTGATGATACGTCTAGTAAGGACGTATTGAAATGGATTGACATTGTCAACCACCATAGTCTTGCAAAGTAATATATAGTGATGTAAGCATTGGACTGCGTGAACGGCAGCCAAAACTAGCTTTTCAATGTGAGAGTAATTAAGCTCAGGACTAACTAAATTTAGACTAAGATAGTAGATGACGTGTTGATGGAGCTCATCATCTTCCTGAACTAGAACCATACCAATCGTATCTGCAGACACGACAATATACAACAGGTAATCTTTACTGTAATCAGGAGATTTCAGTAGAGGGGCCGATACCAAGGCTTTCTTCAAAGCGTCGAAAGACTCCTGGGCTCACTCAACCCAGATAAAGGGGGTGTCTTTCTTCAATAGGCGCATGAAACCCTTGGTAATATTGGCATAATTCACTATGAACCGACGTAGAAAGTTATCTTTTCCCTGTAAACCTTGAAGTTGCCTAATTGTGCGCGGGGGAGGCAACTGAAGCATTTCCTCAACCTTAAGAGGATCTACCATGATCCCGGTCTCAGAAACTAAAAACCCTAAGAGATGACTAGACTTAACACAAAAGGTGCATTTATGAGGGTTTAACCGGATTCTATAGTAACGACATCTTTCAAAAACTAGTCGAAGGTGTATAACATGATCCACTCTCTTGCGAGAGTGAGCAGCAAGATCATCTAGGTAGGCTTCGACTATGTGCTTGAGATCATGAAAAGCGAAAGTCGTGGAACATTGGAAGGTTGATATGGTGTTTTTAAGGCCAAAAGGAATTTTCCGGTATGCAAAAGCACCCCAAGGACATATAAATGTCCTCTTGTGTTGGTCCTCAGGTTTGATCTAGATTTGGTTATAGCCTAAAAATCCATCCAAAAAGGAAAATATTTCACTTCCCGCACACTCATCGAGAATGTGATCAATGAAAGGCGTGGGGAAGTTATCTTTAGGACAAGCTTTGTTTAGGTCGTGAAATTCCATACACACATGGATGGTTCCTTGCTTTTTATTTACAGGAACATGATTGGACACCCATTCGGTCAAGGGAACCCGGTAGATGAAGCTAACGTTAAGCAACTTCTCCACCTCTACCATAATAGTAGGGACCTTCCTAGGGTTCACAACTCTAAGATGTTGTCAAACAAGTTTAGCATCCGAGTAAGTTCTAATCTCATGTTCGATGATCCGAGGGTCGATCCCTGGCATCTCTTCGTATGACCAAGCAAATACATCTCAAAATTCCTTGAAGAGATCGGTGTAGATCAAAATTTCTTCTGGCGAACAATCTGCACCTATATTTATGTTCTCAATTTTTCCATGGGTACGAGAGATATTGATCGAGACGGTAGGAGAAATACTTTCCATATTTCCTTCGGCATAAATGTCGTGCGTATCGAGTGGAACTACAGCGTGACCGACTATCTCACTCAAGATAGACCGAAAGTCATCTTGCTCAATTCTTTCAAGACTTGGGAGAAAATAGGATCGATGATGCTTGTCATCCCAAGGTCTCTCGGAACCATTCATGGCTTCAAGGATGGCTTCGTCCAAAGGAAAAGTCTCATCAAGGAAATCATGCGAACAAGATAACGAGGTGGCCCATACATGCCTAAGAACTGGATCCTCCTCGTTCGTCTGCGAGGTAATAGGATCAGGATCGACGGAAGAGTCAAGAACATCTTGATACACAATCTCCACTACCGAAAGTGGCATAGCCATGCCATCATGCAACTTCCATTCACACGACGAAATCAGAGAAGGTAGGGTCCATTGATCACTAAAATAGGAAGTGCGGAAAGGAATGGACATCCCTGCAGAAGCGGGCCTACTAGACATGGCATAAATGTGGTGAATTGATGCCAAGAAGTCGAAATTACCCATGAGGGAATAATACAATCTGACACCGATATTCTTAGTTGTTGACTGAGAATTGTCGATCATGGGGATCGACGGTCCAACAGATGTGTTAGGACTAGAGTAAGCAAAGGATAATTGGTCGATAGTCACGATCTCCCCTTGATGAGAAAAACAAAGTACATGGAAGACAAACGATATGACAACGGCCATAGCATAGGTCCAATTGTGACCTAGTAACAGGTTATAATCGAGAGGTGCATCAACTACCTCTACCTCCACCTCTACCATCTTCCCACCTAACTAGACCAGAAAGGCGGGGAGAATATCGTGAGGGTGGAAGGAATGACCGTCGAATGCAGTAAACATGTTCGATGACTTGGAAAGGGTTGGAGAACCGAGAGCTTTCCAATAGACGAGGGGCATCACATAGGTGGCAACACCTTCATCAATGACTGTTCGTTTGATAGTACACTTGGAATACTCCACATGGATTTGGAAAGACACATGGTAAGGTAAGCGAGGTTTCACATCTGTGACGTCAAACTTGATAATTTTTGAGCCACTAGGTTCTAGAGCTCCTAAGGCAGAGAGTAAGGCATTCCTCTGTGATGGACACGTCTGGAGTATCTCCAAAGCCAACATCGAGCAAGGGGTTTGGCCTAGATCCTCAACAATAGAGTAGTTTTGGGCAACTCTAGAATTAGGGTTGTGGGTAGAGTGCTTAAGTACTCCTTTCGAAATACGAGGCGATGGCTCTGGTTTCTCAATCTGTAAGTTCATCTCCGGAGGGGGAGGAGGAGCTTCTAGACTGGTACTAGCTTTTGAAGAGCTATAATATCAAGAGTGGATGGCTATATCTATTTTCGCGTCGACCATATTGATACAAACATGGTCACCATCTTGCGATGGTGGGTTTTGACTTCCACCGGACGCATTTTCGGCGTTCAAAGAGCTCAAGGCTAAGTGTTGGTTGTGTGGGACTGGATTTGTCAGCACAACAAGCGGTAGTGTTAAGAACCAAATACTAAATACAAAAGCACCACAATAGATATATAAGAGCAACATGTAAAATCTCTTTTATTACTATCAAACCCTTGAGGTAGGGCAACACCATACAATGGATCATATTATGGAAGGGATCCTCTCCTATTCACTTGCCTCTTCAAGGGGAAAACCTCCTAATGAGCTTCAACTCCAAATACAATATTTCTCTTCATATCTCATTACATTTCTTAAACCCATTTATATAGTGCTACCATCAACTAAGAACATTCTAGAGGAAGAATCTTCTAGAATTAGAACCTTCTAAGAAGTCCTCTTACATTTATTATATCTAATTACCCATTTATTATATCTAACTACCATAGTGGGCCTTATTTAATAATATAGTGGACCTAGTCCACCTTACATTGAATGGCCTCCATTATTATCACTATGGGCCCTCTGGCCGCCCCCACTACCTCTCTAGCTACCTTACATTCCATTCTCCTTATGAAAGCATTGTCCTCAACGCTTGATGTACAACCATATACCAGGGTCCCATGGATAAGTGTGGACCATAGTGCTGAAGTAGACTAGAGAACCAGGGTCCCATTGAGAAATGGAAGCCACCATGTTGAAGTAGTCCAACCGCCATTGTAAACCAGGATCCCATGTCCAAGTGCTCATGTGAACTCCACATGGAAGATATCGGCACCCAATAACCAACTGAAAATGATGCTCTCAATACTGACACCTATCATGTGGATCCAAATAAGAATATCCAGCCACATAGTGGGAAAGGTTCAACGCTGAATCTGGAAGGAATAATACCATTGTAGAATATGCAGGTTGGACGCTGGTAATCATAACTAGCTTTTGATGTGGGACATTGATGTTCTCTACAGAAGGTGGAGTAGAGTCATCAAATAAAATATGGAAGTGGTTGTCATCCCAGAAATGAAAACTATCCATATACCAATCATTGCAATCAAAATTGAGATCATACCAAGCATATATTTCTTTATTATACTCATCCTTGATGTCCGCCATAAGAAATCTCTCCTGCATGCTATCCAATGAATCTTGAATACTACAAAAACTATCATTGAGGCCATCTCCAAAGACATCCAATTTGTCATTCAATGTGTCATACAATTTGGATTTGAATGCTTCAAGAATTTATTTGAGGATTTGAGAGGAAATATCCATCTAATCACCCTATGAACTCTTCAGTCCCACAACCTTCACGAAAAAACCCAAAAAATAGAACAATAAATTACTGCAGAAAATCACGGTGTTTTCCGGAAAAACCCTAAAAAACAGTTGAATTTAAAATGCTCATAACTTCACTTCCCGAACTCAGTTTCGGTTGATTGTTTTTTTGAAATTGGGTGAAACTGTGAGAGGAACTCAAATATTTAATTTTTTTGGGAAAATTCGGCCTCCAACTGCTACAAAAATAAATAAATAAAATCGCGTCGTCGTTCATGGAAAAATCCTGAAAAATTACAGATTTTAAAACTTCAATATCTTGACTTCTTGGACTCCATTTTGGATGATTTTTTTTTTAAGTTGGGTGTTTTTCTGAGAGTAACTCAGATCTACAACCTTCTTCTGAAAATGTTTCACAGAAATATACTGAAAATTTCTAGAATGTCGCGGCCCTTTTTTTTTCTTCTCTGAAAAAAAAATCTGCAAAAATAAAAAATATTTGTCGACAATGTCTACCAAGGAAAGTGCTCTGATACCACTTGTTAAGAACCAATGACTAAATACAAAAGCAACACAATATATATATAAGAGAAATATGCAAAATCTCTTTTATTACTATCAAACTCTTGAGGTAGGGAAACATCGTACAATGGATCTTATTATGGAAGAGATCCTCTCATGTTCACTTGCCTTTTCGAGCGGGCAACCTCCTAATGAGCTTCAACTCCAAATACAATATTTATCTTCATATCCCATTACATCGCTTGAACCCATTTATATAGTTCTACCATCACCTAAGAACATTCTAGAGGAAGAATCTTCTAGAAGTAGAACCTTCTAAGAAGTCCTCTTACATTTATTATATCTAATTACCCATTTATTATATCTAACTACCATAGTGGGCCTTATTTAATAATATAGTGGACCTAGTCCACCTTACATTGAATGACCTCCACTATTATCACTATGGGCCCTCTGGCCCCCCCCACTACCTCTCTAGCTACCTTACAGGTAGATTTAAAAGCCTCTCAGCCTTCACGAGTTTGGGGCGTAAATGTGTAAGGTGGTCATCGGTACAAAGTTTACAGGGAAAATTCACCTTACGTTTCTCTTTCTTTCCCTCTCCAACATTGTCATTTTGTCTCTCATTATTGTCTTTGTCCTTAGGTTTATTTTTATTCTTCCCACCCTTATGATTGTTTCGAACTTTCCTTTTATTCCCATCTTGTTGCTGGTCACCATTTGGGTTCTTCGACGATTGCACAGAATGTACATCCGCCGATTGGGTGGGTTTGGAGGATGCAGATGAAGTTGACCATCCGACAAACTTCGTTGTCGAGTCTGTGGAATTAACATTGGTGGACCCTACAATTCCATCGGCATGAGGTCCGGGCTTCTGTCTAGGATCATGATTTGGCCACGGTGCATTCGAAAGAAGGTGATATAACATCCCAGACTGAGCATATATCAAATCGAGTTGTTGGGCTCTAAAGATAGCTTCTTCCTCGTTGAAGACCCCAGAAGTAGCAACATCCTTCGAGATAGGAGGGTGCAAAGACTTTAGAAACCATTCGAGAAGAAATTTTGGGGGTATAGGAGTCTTAACCAACCGCTTCCATCTATTCCATTCCTAGATATGATCCGAGATGTGAGTGTCGGTACCCTTGCGTAGAGTCGACAAAAGTTCAAGACCGACATCGTAATGAATGGGCAATTGAAAGTGGTTGAGAAAAGCTGGAACCAACTGATGGAATGATTTGTATGTACCCTTAGGTATCTCAATGTACCATTGCGACACAACTCCAATGAGATTGTGTTGGAATAATCATAATCTAATAGAATCATGGTTCAGAGAATTCGATGAGCACCAAAGGTGAAAAGTAATGACATGATCACCAGGGTCTTCACCATTCTTACCTTCAAACTTTGGAATGTCTGAAGGAAGTTTGGTTGGGACAGGGTGCCATGTGGGATCATGACTCACCGGGTCGTTCATTAACTTAGAAAAGTATGGTAGATTAAGCATGGCCAAAAAAGCAAGACAGGGTTGCGACATCTGACCCCACTCTCCTGCGAAAGATTGTGCATTGGGAACTACATTCCATCCAGGATTTTGGTAAGGACCAAAACCCTGTCCGAAATAAGGACCTCCTTCGAGCTGATTCGTATAAGATGGGTTGGGCATCATTCCAGTAGGAATGTTCTCATAAGGATTATGAAAATTGCCCCCAGCCAGATTAGATCCGAGCTGAGGGTTTTGAAAATTGCCCCCAACCATATTGGATCCAGGTTGGGGATTGCCCAAAGTGTAATACTGACCTCCTCCAGGTGGGAATCCATAGGATTGGAGTGGATTCGTCATGCCAAAAGTATTGGTCGGAATCGACACCGAGGGGATAGGGATGTAAGGCAGAACTTGTCCGCCAGCTGGGTTGTTCCATCCAGTTGTAGAAGGATTAGACCCGGGGTTAAGAAAAGGGACACTTCCTAAATTAGTATTTGTTTGGGAGATATGAGAACCACCAAATGAAAAAGGAGTGTAAGGAGGTGTAGTACCCCCAAGTCCAAGTCTAGCATTGGGGCCAGTAGTTGGGATGGCAGTTGAAAACTGTGATGTGAAGTTAGGAATACCATAAGAAAATGGACTAGAATCCATAGGGATGGACTAAACATTGTAACCCAACGAGTGACCGAAACCTCCAAAAGGGTTTGATGCAAGCGATGAATCATTAACTATAGGTTGAGCCATAGAACTAGTATAAGCCTCTGGAACTGCAACTGTAGCGGTTGCAGGAGTCGAAGGGGTGCCATTAATTATAGTGGGTATGGGAGTTGAAGAACTCCCAATGTTCTGAAGACTAGAATCAGTACTCATCCTTGTGGAACCACAAGTCTGAAAGGTGGATGTGTGTGTACCACTTCTACAAACTCTATGCCTTTTAGAAGGCAAGAACCCGAAATCCGGTGGTAACTGTAGCAACCGACGGGACCGGCGGGGAGGCTGGTCCAACTCCACGACGACTTATGATTCTACAAAATACAAATATATCCTAAGGCCAACTAGTAATCAAAGAGCATACCAAAAATTCAAACAACCAATATGCATGCAAACGGGCTAAAGTGGTTGAGTGGCCTCCCTCACCAAATAAAGTATGCCTCGTCCAAGAGGGACTTGAGATTACCTGCTAAAGTTTGGAGGTAACAAAATCAGTTATAGAGGCCCTCGTGGGCTTAAAAACTAGTCGGTCAGATCCCTCCAGAGAGGTAATCCTCCATAAAGGTTGTGTGTTTTCTAACCTCTATCTGACCCAGGATACAAGCAGAATAACCCCTGCAAGTAATCTATGAGATGCCTAAGTCAAGCAACTAATAAACCACCGTATATAAGATGCACATGCGAGCAGTCCTAAGTCTGGATCACCGTATGGGCAGGGTAGCAAAGTCCGAAACCTTGAAATCATCGCCTCTCATAGAGGTATGGGTACTAGCAAGATCCCCAAATACAAATAAATCCATAGAAATATCTCTAACGCTAGGCGAGTATCCAGGGGTTATCCCTTCAACTAACTTCGCGTGACCTCATGATTAACTCCGGTGTGAGTGGAGCCTCCTGATATTACCAATTATACAATGGAATTCTGAACTCCATGTCTCAGAAACATATGTCGATTTGATTGCCTTGGAGAAGTTTACTCACAAAATCCTATTCCAAGGCACTAAATCCT
The DNA here is from genome assembly GCA_009831015.1 of Picea engelmannii. Taxonomy (NCBI): domain Eukaryota; kingdom Viridiplantae; phylum Streptophyta; class Pinopsida; order Pinales; family Pinaceae; genus Picea; species Picea engelmannii. Next base: position 238,819 of record ML798342.1, on the reverse strand, counting down.
AGGCTAGTTTGTGTGCCCTAGAAATAAAATCGTGACTAATCAATTTTAGTTTAAAGCGTAAATTTTATTGGACATGATTACTCAAGAGGATATGAAAACGAAACTCATGATGTTATGACTCTGCAAAAGATAAATATGAATATAATGCAAAGTCTACCTTTAACTTTTCAATGAATGATATGCTAATAAAAACAATGCAATTTTCAATCTCAACTTTGCAATTAAGAAGTAAAATGCAATCTTTCACTAAATGTACTAAACTAATGATAAAGGTTCAAAGACAAAAACGTTAACCAATGCAAAATGCCTATTTTTTTGTATTTTCAATATATTAAAGAGAAAATGCATGGACTGAAAAGAAACCTGATATATAAATACTATTGTGTATAAACGAAATAACTCAAGCAGAATACCAAGCAGCCAAGAAAACAACCCAGGCTTCAAGGAAAAAACAAAAAATGAAAAACAATGAGAAATACTACTCCCATAAATTCAACTCCCAACAGGCTTCCTGTCAACCCAGAGAAGCTCAACAGGCACTGCAGAGACCTAAGAAGGCTCAACAAACATCAAAACACACCCAACAGTCACTAAACCAAGAAAACAAGCAAAGCAAAGTGGTATACGCGACTGTTCAGGAGAATAGTGCATATATACACAGCTTGTAGAGAAGCATCACGCGTGTGTACGCGACTGTCATGGAAAAATGAGCATACAGGATTTAAAACAAGGCTAGGCAAGGGAAAAAAGGCTGAAAACCCAGACTTAGAGTGAATAGAAACTGCCAAGCAGTGATATGACAATAAACAAAAAGGAAAAAGAGCAATGCAAGAAGAAAAAGTACTTCGACCCTTAGAAGGAAGATCTATCCCCAGTGGAGTCGTCATTTCTATTATGAGGGAAAAACTCTCTATGGCCAAGGGTAAACCACAACAGATAGGTATGACTGTAGAAATCAACTCAATTCCATTGTATGCTATATAAACTAATGTGCAAGATAAGAAAGAGGCGTACCTCAATCCAACATTTTATGATGTTCCACCATTGAGCACTCCAGCCCAAAGCTTTATACTTGCAATAAGTTCTTAAAAAACAAGAAAAGCAAGTATATAGTGATAATGTAAAGGAGTTAGCACATCAGATAACATAATCTATTAATAAACATTACAAACATGCCCATGGATAAAAATCATATATTTGCATGATACCAATAGGACGGGAAATGAGTATTTCTATTAATAATTGATCAATAGAAGTGTCAACATTACAGACTTTCGTGTCGGCACGGTTCGAAACCAAGAAATCAAGTTCCTTCCAACTAGGCCTCCACCACTTCAATCCTCCACCAAAGGAAAGCTCAAAGGAGAGAGACAATGAGGTTCTCTCAACAATAGGGAAAGAGCTTGGGGGATGAACACTGTGTTCAGACTTGAGGGACAAAGGGATGCATAATCAATATGAAGTAATTTCTCCAAAGTAACTTTTCTCTTAAAGTTGAATGTTTTCTCCTCTTTTCCATGGCTCGAAATTGTGCTCTTATAGACTTCAAAATGCAACCGAAGGGCCGAGTCAGAACATTTCCAATATATGGAAGGCCAAGGATCAGAGATCGCTTGTCGTGACATGGAAACCCAACTCCATTTTTGTATTTTCTGGCACAAATCCTGATGTACACGGGTTGCACTGGAGCAGCCTACGTATACACTTGATGTATAGCTGATAGGGCACGTATATGTGGAAAAATGTATATTTTTAGCTCTGGATTCATCAAAAAGGGATGATAAGTCTGCATAGGGAAATGGAAAAAGGCCCTCTTGCAAGATAGCAATGGTGAGGCAAATATTGTTGTAACAATGGACAACATCAAAATATTGTTTTTTTTATTAATATGTTTTTAAATGCCATGTATCAAATCTATGTTGATGGGTTGTAGAAAGGGCCTTTCCATGCAATACATTTTTTTTTACCTTCAATTGCACACTCTCTTTGTATATGCATATGACACACATTGAATTATTTTATTAAATGCTACATGTCAACTCCATGTTAAGTATTGAAGTAGAAAGCACCTATGAAATACAGATTTTTTTACTTTCAATTGAAATATTTTATTTATGACCCAAACTGAAAAAGTTTTTTATTATTAATATTTTTTAAATACCAAGTGTCAACTCCATATTAAGCATTGAAGGAATTACATATCTCTCCCATACTAGGAAGTATATATATATATATATATATATATATATAAAGTTGATATAAAATTATTTTTCTTAAGGTGGATATTGAAATATTTGATTTATGGTTGACATTGAAATATATTTTTAAATGCCACATGTCAACTCTATGTTGAGCACTGAAGGAATTACAGATCTCCTTCATATTAGTTTGTAGAAGGTGCCTTTTGATGCAATAAGACTTGTACAATCTTTTGAAGTTGCTTTCTTTGAAATATCAAAATATAAAAAATGTTGTGTTTGTTCATCTCCATAGTAGAGAAAAATTGTTCCAATTACTATCATGAGCCTGTATTCTCTTCTTCAAAGATTATAACAAATCTTATTAATACATTGTGAGAATCATCCATTCTTCCTATAAAAATTCATAGCTCCAGAAGTTTAGTGTATGTGAGAATTTTAAAACCATGGTTCATGAATATAAGGAGAAGAGTACCCTCGAGAGGTATCAATGATTTCCCATGTTCCTTTTTCTAGTGCAATACCTTCTTCGGATAACATGTTTGTGTCCTTGTTTATGTCCCTATAAACATGAGAAAAAAAGATATGAGTGAAGGTTGATTGCAAGTTTAGAATGTCAAGAAACAATGGTTGCAGAGTGAAGTTCCTCACAATGAAGTCTCCTTTCATCCATTGAATGACTAGAAGTGAATCTCCACAAATTCGAATTTGAGTAACTCTCCTTTCCTATGCCAACATTAGAACCTGTTTTAGGGCCATAAGTTCACAAAATTTGTTTGTTTAATGGACTATACATGTTTTGAAGGAGATGCAATGGCTTGGGAAAAGATATATAATTCAACCAACCACACATCTAGGGGGAGTTCCTTGTAATGAACCATCAAAGAGAGGCCATGGTATCTCTTTATTTATGACTTACTCAATAGACTGTTTGAGGGATTGAGCTTTTGATAGTTGGGCAAAAGCATAGAGAATGTTTAAGATTTGGGTAATGCATTTTAGAGGTAGGGTATCCACTTCCTCAAAGAGTTTGTAGTCCTTGGTCAACCAAATTCCTGAAGAATAGAAAGGAGGATATGTGCCTCTTAGTTTCCTTGTTCTGACACCATCCTATGAGGGTGTATTCAATGGTGTTCCCTCACCATGCATTATGAAGGCTTGTTAATCCCTTTATCTCTCTCTAAACTTGCTTTGAGTAGGAGAAAGACATGATGAGATGAGAGTTCATTTCGATGTGAGTCTCATAAAGACATCACCTACCAAGACTTTCAAAGCTTATTTTCTAAAGAATGTCCTAGGTTAGTGCTTTGTTGTTCAAGAGGACCCACATCAAAAATTTGGATTTAGTTGAGCATTTGAATTTCCAAATAAGTTTCCACCACCAAATCAATGGGTTTTCATTTCCTTACGCTACTAGTGATTTATATCCTAACCTCGGTTCATAGCCCTGAAGGTTCAAAGACCATATTAGATAGTCTTCCTCATCACTTAGACTAATAAAGAACTTTTTAATATTACATGTGAAGTCCTTCCAGATTTTCCATGCTCTTCCATGAGCCCTATTTCTCTCCAAGACAATCATTGTTGATGCCTCTTATTGTCACTAGTTCCACTTGAAATTTTCCTCAGGGCGTGACTGTTGATATTATGGTAGCTTCGGGAGATATGAACCTCCATTGTGACCTTTGACAAGATTAGAATGTTCCGGAAGAAAGAAAAGAAGTGAACATAACCCTAGAAGAGATGTTGGTTGAGAGAGATAATTAATATGAATTAATTAGTACCCAGAATAAGAAGTCGGCCCAGGCAATCTGCCAGGATTACTATAAATACAAGGCGCCAGTCTTTCATCTGACACACTTCTCAGAATTACAACAAGTCACTTGTGCGCACTGCAGTCTAGTAGTCTTGTGTGCAAGTCCTGGAGAAGGTGTTGCTCCAGTTTTGGGTTGGACTCTCTGATCAGCTTTGGTTACTTCTTGCTTGGTACATTAGCCTTGCTTGGATATTGGATTGCTACCATGATTCTTCTCTCTGTCAAGGTCAAGGTGCTCGGAGGGTGGCTTCGGCCTATGGTTGGGTGATAATAGTGATATTGTCAATGGTAAAACGAGCACATTCTAACAGGTTATGGGCCCACACCTCCTTCATTCAGTCTAACCACTGGAAGGAAGCATAGCCATTAGGATATTGAGCTCATTGAAGAACTGTCGCTAGGGTTTACTAGCAGGAGAAGCTTCCAAGACACTGTTGCTAGGGTTACTAGCAGGTGCAGTTGCAGAAACCCTAAAACCCAGATCCAACACCTTGTGATGGAGCATCTCGCTCATGGAGAAGGTAGTCAAGTGCACCCTAGTCCAGCACACCTCTTGGAACTCTCAGAAGACAAAAACGTCAAAGTTGAAGTTTTCAATCAAGGCATGACCAGTCACCAATCAACTGAAGTCATGAGTGAAAAGACTAGTCATCTACACTACTCAGCACTCACAGGAATGATTGAAGATGACATGTGGATAATTGATAGTGGAGCTTCTAGGCATATGGCGGGAGATCAAGCTAGAATCTCAAATCTAAATGAGAAGAAGACATCATACAAGGTAGATCTTGGAGACAAAAGCACTTACCCAGTCGAAGGATTTGGACAAGCCTCCGTCAAGTTGAAAACATGTAACAATGTTTATTTGAGCAATGTCTTATATGTACCTGGTTTAGAAAATAATCTTGTATCCATATCTTGCCTAGAAGACAAAGGAAACAGAATAGCTTTCATAGATGGAAAATTGTTATCTTGGCCTAAAGACTCCAACATATAGAATGCTAGGGTTATTGGAACCCATGAAGGAAATATATATAGACTACTAGAACAAAATGAAGAAGCTCGTGTACATGATGAAGTCAATCCCATTGAACTTTGTCACATAAGGTACGCTCATATTAACTATCAAGCATTACCTTTTCTCAAAAAGATGGTTGAAGGAATACCGGAATTGCAGTCTACACATGAAGGAATTTGCAAAGGATGTTCTCTTGGAAAGAATATCAAGAAACCATTTCCAAGCAACAACAATAGATCTAAGGAGATTCTAGATCTAATACAATCATATGTTTGTGGTCCGATGCCAGTCAAATCTTTAGGAGGTTCTCTTTACTACATAATATTCATAGATGATTATCAAGAAATGTTTGGTTATATCTTCTGAAGACAAAGGACAAAGTATTCAACAAATTTCAAGAATTCAAAGCAGAGATAGAGAACCTCACGAACAAGAAAATCAAGACCTTAAGAACATATAATGGAGGAGAATACACATCAAAGGAATTCATTGCATTATGTAAATCAACAAGGATTAGGTCAAGGGAGTTGATTGTTCCTCAGAATCCTCAACAAAATGGTGTAGCAGAAAGAAAGAACAGATCTATTGAAGAAACCGTGAAGGCACTACTAAACGATCAAGGTTTATCCATGTTCTTATGGGGAGAAGCATCCATGACAACAATATATGTCTAGAACAGAAGTCCTCACCGCATACTGAAGGACATGACTCCAGAAGAAGCCTTCTCAGGTAAGAAACCTAATGTGGAAAACCTAAGAATCTTTGGATGTCTTGTTTATTCTCACATTCCCAAGGACAAAAGGAATAAATTAGAACCCTCAAGAAAGAAGGGAATATTTGTGGGATATAGCGAATCATTCGAGGCTTATAGAATCTATATCTTGAAACAACATAAGATTGAATTCAGCAGGGACGTGACCTTCAATGAAAAGATGGCTTTCAAGAAATCCATAGAAGAGACCATAGAAGAAGAAGAGTATGGAGAGCCTATTGAAGAAGGCACATGTCTTCCAAAAAACCAGAATGAAGAAAAAGAACAGCTTGATCATCCGATGCAACCATGTGAGACCATTGATTCAGATATTGTACCTAAAACCAAGAAACAACCATCTTGGCTTGAAGCTACCTTACAAGAAGGAGAAAGACTCAAGGCTCCATATGGGACCTTCAGAAAAAGTAAGAAGCCCAAAAGATTTTCAAGCTATGCAACATGTATGACAAAGCTTCTAGATGAAGAACCTACCATGTTTGAAGAAGCAGTTCAAAAGAAACAATGGAAAGAAGCTATGACGGAAGAACACCAATCCATTATGAAAAATGATGTATGGGAAATTGTGCCTAGACCTAAAGAAAAATCAGTGGTAACTTCAAAATGGGTATATAAGATCAAACATGCAGCAGACGAAAGCATGGATAAATATAAAGCAAGTTTCATAGCTAAAGGGTTCTCCCAGAAGGAGGGAGAAGACTATGACAAAACATTTGCTTTGGTTGCTAGATATACTTCTATTAGAGCTATCATATCTCTTGCCGCTTCCATGGGATGGAGTTTACATCAGATGGATGTAAAACCAGCTTTCCTCAATGGAGCAATCGAAGAAGTATATATTGAACAACCTCAAGGGTTTGAAGTACATTCCAGAGACACTTATGTTTGCAGATTAAAGAAATCTTTATATGGACTCAAGCAAGCTCCAAGAGCTTGGTATGCCAGAATGGACAACAATCTAACAAGACTTGGTTTCTCCAAAAATCATGCAGATCCAAATCTTTACTACAAAGTCGTGGACAATGTGCCTGTAATTCTACTACTATATGTTGACGATCTATTCATAACAAGTGAAGAGTCTCTTATCATCCAATGCAAAAAGGAACTAGCCTCTAAGTTTGATATGAAAGATCTTGGTCTCATGCATTACTACTTGGGACTCGAAGTATGTCAGAAGCATGGTGAAGTATTCCTTGGACAAGGAAAGTACGCAATAAAGATTCTTCAGAATTTTGGAATGATGGATTGCAAATCCATGGACACTCCTATGACCACAGATATAAGAAAAGTAAGAGACTCAGATTCTAATCCAACAGATCCTTCATTGTATCGAAAATTGATTGGGTCATTGATGTATTTGGTAAATACTCAACTAGACATTTGCTTTGACGTGAACACACTAAGCCAGTTCCAGGTGGAACCTAGACATGATCATTGGATAGCTGCAAAGCATGTTCTAAGATACATTCACAGGACAATAAACTATGGTTTAAGACATACCGCATCCAGTGATATACAACTTCATGGATTCACAGATTCAGATTGGGCAGGAAGTGCAGAAGACAGAAAGAGTACTTCAGGAATATGTTTCAGCTTGGGCTCCGCTATGATATCTTGGAGCAGCAGGAAACATAAGTCTGTTGCACTCATCACAACAGAGGCAGAATATATCGCAGCATGTGAAGCATGTACAAAAGCAATATGGTTGAGAAAGATAATCTCTGATTTATTTGATCAGGTTCCAAATTCGACTATAATACACTGTGACAATCAGAGTTGTATAAGTTTATCAGAACACCTAGTGTTTCATGAACAATCGAAACATATTGAGATCAAATACTACTTTATTCGAGATAAAGTCCAGGAAGGAGAATTAAAGCTCAAGTATATCCCCACAGATGAGCAAACAACAGATATCCTGACAAAGCCTTTGTCCAGAATAAAGTTTGCATATTTCCGAGAAAAATTGGGGATCGTGGAAATAACTCCCTTAGCTGAAAGGGAAGAAATGACTCTCCAGGTTGGGAGGGAGCACTAACATATTATTGAATTGAGGATAGTAATTTTCAAGTTTGAAAAATGGTCCAGCTTGGGCAATTCCTTTCCAGTTCGGAAAGTGGTTTGAGATTTATGACGGACAAGCATTTTTCCAGTTCGGAAAATGGTCTAGATCGAATGGTCATTTTCGTAATGAAAAATATTTGATGGATTGTTGATGTACCATAGACAATGATTTCCCATTGTGGTTAACATGGGGAATGGTCTAGGGAAGTCTCTCTTCTTGAGGGTTACTCAAGAAGACTGGCCCACCTCGTCGGACAATGATTTCTCATTGTGGTTAACATGGGGAATGGTTCGTTTTTGGGGGTTGGTGCAGGACAGTGATTTCCTTTAGAAATGATCTGGACAATCATTCCTTTGGGAAGATTCATTCTCTCCAGGTTGCACTTTATTTAGTGCCGGAAGAATGGCCCAGGGTGGGGAATGGTCCAGGTTCAACAATCAGGGACAAACATTCCTTAGGGCAGACTCATTCTCTCCAAGTTGCACTTTGTTTAGTGCTGGAGGAATGGCCTAGGGTGGGGAATGGTCCAGGCTCAGAAATCAGGACAATCATTCTTCCTTGCCTGAGAAGAATATTCCAAATAGCCCATCATTGATGTTCTACTCTGAGGGCATATGCTCTTTCAGATCTCACAGATGTGAGTGAAAGAATGGCCCACGTGATTTAGTTTATATCATAACAATATTTTATGTGCAGGTTGATATCAGATGATTTTTATGGAGACAATAGAGATATGCTATTGTGGTGGATATGTTCCACTGTCTATGACTATGTATCACAGTTTGAGTAGTTGTGTACTACTATGGATAAACACAGTTGTGTTCTGTCAGTTGACTTGTACCAATTGTCATGGAGATTATTCAGTTGGATAATAATGACGGTGCTCATGATGCTACCAGTTGAATGGTTTGTTTGTGATCAAGACCATTATCAGTTATACCTCCCTAGCTAAGAGGGAGTGTTGATATTATGGTAACTTCGGGAGGTATGAACCTCCATTGGGACCTTTGACAAGATTAGAATGTTTTGGAAGAAAGAAAAGAAGTGAACATAACCCTAGAAAAGATGTCGGCTGAGAGAGATAATTAATATGAATTAATTAGTACCCATAATGAGAAGTCGGCCCATGCAGTCTGCCAGGATTAATATAAATACACGGCGCCAGTCTTTCATTTGACACACTTCTCATAATTACAGCAAGTCATTTGTGCGCATTGTTGTCTGGCAGTCTTGTGCGCAAGTCCTGGAGAAGGTGTTGCGCTAGTTTTGGGTTGGACTCTCTGATCAGCTTTGGTTACTTCTTGCTTGGTGCATTAGCCTTGCTTGGCTATTGGATTGCTACCATGATTCTTCTCTCTGTCAAGGTCAAGGTGCTTGGAGGGTGGCTCCGGCCTATGGTTGAGTGACAATAGTGATATTGTCAATGATAAAAGAAGCACATTCTAACAGTGACATCCTCTATTTCTTAGTTTGAATGAATGAGAGTAATTGGTAACTTGAAAGAGTCCTTAATTTCTATCCATAGTTTAGGTCCTAATTGGACCCCATCTCCCTTCCCAACTTCCCATACCGGCCAAATAATTAATGCATTCTAGAATTTTTCAACAAGTTTTCTTACCTAGTCTTCCAGTGATTCTGGAGTTATGTATTTACCCTTTATGACCTAAACCCACAATCTGGATCCTTGAAGAAGTCTCCATACATTTTTTGTAACTATTCCTTTGAGAATATGAAAATGTTCTTGAGGCCCCATCCTCCTTGAGATTTTGGAATTGCTTATTTTTTCCAAGAAACCAATGATGTTTCTTTCTTCCCTCTCTCTCTAAACCAAATGAACTAGTAACATAAATACATGATACCTTCTAAAACACCTTTCAATATATAAGAGAGGAACATCCTGTAAACCGGAATGGCCTCAAGAACTGCTTTGACAAGGACCGGTCAACCTCCTTTGGAGAGCCATTGATTGTACCAACTATTAATATTTTTTCCACCTTCATTATCAACTACCGTCAATCACCTTTTTGATACACGTTAGCCTTTAGGTGGAAACTTGACTATTTCAATCCAACGTCAAAGTCAACAACGAGAAGCTATTTCAATCTCATTAGTTGTGAGTGGAGTTATAAGAAGCTATTTCAATCTCATAACTTCACTCACGATGACAATTAACCTCTCTTGTATTAATCCTGAGTTGACCATATTTTACATAGGTTATACTATTGTTGTGAGAAATATAAAAAAAGTGGAAAGTCACTTGTTACAATTTTACATATATTTGCATGTGTAAATACATATAGTGGTAATAAGTACTTGTATAATTAAGAATATCTATAAAATAATTAATGGATTTAGTAAATTATTACATTATATGGCTCATCAGATGCCGTTACTTTTAATGTGCGATGGTTCAATCACTTTCTATGACGCCTGTAAATTATAAATTCTATTGTAGCTTTTTTTTTTCCATGCAAAAATTTTTCTCAATTTTATATAAGGTATAAAATCTTTTACGAGACAATGCCACAATCGGCGATCAAGTAGCAGGCGGTCAAACCAAACACCTTAACCGAATCTACCATAACAATACAAAAACGGAGGTGTTGTTCTGTTGCTGAACAAGGTCAGCTGATGAGCAATCAGCCCTTACAACAAATAAAATGTCGATCAGTTCGACAAAGAAAAGCTATGCTATTCCGAAAATAGTCAGCACATAGATGTTGTACTATATCAGTGATCATTCCCATGATGACAGCAAAGAAACAAAGAATTAACATCAACAAATAGGCTACGACCAAAGCAGAGAAAAGGATTGTTAATGCTATACGTAAGGGAGGTGACCAAGATCGAATCAGAAGATGTTGTATTGGGTGATCGGACTCTCGATCCCATTATCGCTATGGAAGATAGATAGTCTTCCAGCCTCCTCCATTATCGCTTTCTTTGAGAGAGCATATGCTTCCCTGTTGTAAACTCTGGGGACATGCTGAAAACTGAGATTAGAGATGCCTTTGGCAAGATCCATTGTCTTTTGTTTCCAAGAATCGACATGGATCGAACGGAGCTGGGATTTTTGCGAAATCCAGTTGATGATGACCTTTGAGTCGCCGCGAACGAGCAAATGAGTGATGGTCCAACAGGAAGCCAGTGAGAGAGAAACCCAAAGCCCCATGAGCTCCGCTTTTGTGTTTGTTCCCGGTCTGCAGTTGAGACTCCATTTTGTTATTATCTCCGGATGAGCTCTGAAGAAACCTCCAGCCCCACAGCAGGATCCATTGGCTTGGGCTGCTCCATCAAAGCAAGCCAAGGTGTATCCAACTGGCAGTCTAAGGTCAATCTCTTTATAAATAATAATCTTTAATGTAGACGGCTGCCAGGAAAAGGTTGCTAGGACCCTGTAGAAGACAGCCAGTGTTGATGGAGGCCTGTTCTCGAACAATGCTTTGTTTCGCTCAATCCACAAATGCCAGCTGATGTGGGCAGCCAAGCAAGTCGGCGAGGATTTGTTTAATTGCCAGGAGTTGAAGCAGTCAGTGATAGTGTCTCCACTCCAGGAGAAAGGGAGATTGAACTGTTTTAGCAATCTGCTCCAGACTTCCTTTGAGAACTCGCAATGGATCAATAAATGGTGAATGTCTTCCGGTGCATGTCGACAGAGGGTGCAGAAGCCAGGACCTTCCCATCCTCTCCGGCGTAGGGTGTCCCAAGTTAAAATCCGGTCTATGCCCGCCAGCCAAACAAAAAGTTTGAATTTAAGGGGAATTTTCCACTTCCATACCTGTTGACGCCAGGACAAATCGGGGGCAAGATTTTTTAAAGTCATTAGAGCATCAAAAATGTTTTTAACCGATGGGATGCCAGAGGCATCTCCCCCTGCCCACAACAGGGTATCGGGCTCTTCATCAAGGGTAATGCCAGCACACTTGAGTTCGGTGGTATAATGATTCCAAACAATAGCCCTCCGACCATTAAAAGGCAGTTCCCTAACACCCATCCAATTATCCGGAAGGGATGGAGATCCAGTCGGTAGCTTTATCTGTGCAAGATAAAATAATTTAAGAGAGAAGAGCTCAGAACACATGTCCGGGGGTAAGAGCGATCTGTATTCCATCCCTACAATCATGTCCCTACCGATTTTGATCTTAGTGCCAGAACCTGGCTTCCATTTGAGCCAGTGGAGGATGATGGGAGAAGAAGCAACTAGGCCCTTCCAGAAGGGGGAGGCCCACTTTAGATGAAGCGATGGCTTACGAAGCCAATCAGAAAGTTTCAAAGGGCCAAGGTACTTTTCCACAATTATACGATTCCAAATACTTTCATGAGTAAGAGCTCTCCAAAAGGTGCTAGCCAGGAGGGCTGTATTGAAGGTAAGTAAATTTTTAATGCCCCAGCCTCCTGCCTTTTTAGGCCTTGCTAAAATCTCCCAGCTGCAGAGGTGGAAGCTATGTTTATTCCCGTGACCATTCCACAGAAAGTTGGAGGTAAGTCGCCGGAGGGTGTTGATGATCTTTAATGGAATCCTCTCCAGGGACATCCAGTAAACCGCCAATCCTTCTAAAACGGATTTTACCAGGATGAGGCGGCCACCAAGTGATAGCCATTTATAACACCAGCCTCCTATTTTTCTTTCATAAAGTTTTATAAGCCACTGCCAATCTTCGGGTGAAGAGGCTCCAATCTTCAGCTGAAACCCGAGATATCTCAAACCTTCGTTAAGGTCAATGAAAGTGTAAGGAATGGACCGTGTGTAGATTTGAAGCTCCGACTCCGTGAGTCCCCAGTGGTGGACATAAGATTTTGAGAGGTTTATAGAAAGACCAGAGACCGTGCAAAAACGAGAGAGCAAATCCTGAATGACAGACCACTCAGCTAGGTCAGCTTTTGTCATGAGAAGGAGGTCGTCAACAAACATAAGGTGGATTATCCTTATGAGCTTAGTAACATTGATGCCAGATATTTTGTGTTCGGAGAAGCTTTTTTTGAGAAGGATGCTGAGGGTATCCATGATCAAAATGAAGAGATATGGGGAGAGAGGGCAGCCCTGTCGGAGGCCCCTCTCACTATTAAAGAAACTCGTGGCCTCTCCATTGATGATAACAACGAAATTGGCACTAGAAACACACGCTAAGATCCAATTTGTCAACTTGATACCGAAACCAACAGCATGTAGCACCAGCCTAAGGAATACCCAGTCAATGTTGTCAAAGGCTTTGTTGATGTCAAGCTTCATTACCAACGCTTTTTTATTCTTCTGCTTGATGCTGTGAATGCACTCGTGGGCTGCTCCGATAGCTTCCTGAATTCTTCTTCCTTTTAAGAAACCGAGTTGCTCCGCCGATAAACTCCTGCCAAGAAAGGGCTTAATCCGGTTTGAGATTACTTTAGAAATTAACTTGTAGATGAGATTACAGAGGGAGATCGGGCAAAAATCATTGAAAGAGAGGGAATTAGATGATTTCGGGATCAAGACCAGGAACGTTGCATTTAGGCAACCAGAAATTTTACCCCTAATCCGAGAGTCTTCCACCATCTGAAGGAGATCCTCGCCAACAAGATCAAAAAATAAAATGAAAAATTCAGTAGTCCAGCCATCCGGCCCCGGACTTCGCTCTCTTTTGAAATGTATCAGTATGTCTTTAAGCTCAGCAAGTGAAACGGGTTCAAAGAGCTCAGTAGCTTCAGCTGTGGAGATAAATTGAGGGAAGAGGCCAGCTATCGAGACCTTTTCGAGAAGAAATTGGTCACTGGAGGCTTTGAAATGTTGTTTGAAGTGGTGGATAGCTTCAGATTTTAACTCTTCCTGTCCCCGAATGGTCCCGTACCCAATTCTGTTGCTTTCAATAGTCCAAATAGATTTTTTACTCCTGTTGTAACTGGTCGTCCTGTGAAAAAACCTAGTATTGGAATCTCCGCTTAATAACCACGTCGCGCGACTGCACAACCTCCAGGCTTCTTCCTCCTGTCGCATAATGAAAGCTCTATCTTTTTCTAGCACTGTAAGTCTGGTTGACTCGTCCACTGATAGAGGCGATAAGGAAGAAGAAGTGATGAGTAATGAGATCTCTGACTCGAGTTTCAATAATCAGGCCTTTTCCTCATGCTTAGTAACCAAAAACCACGATTTAGTTTCAGATTTTAGAACTTTAAGTTTCCAGGCTAGTCGCCTCTATGGATTAACTTCAGTGAGAAAGCGTTGGTCATTCCAGACTTCATGAACCAAGGATGTATAATCTGCGCGCTGTAACCAATGATGATTGAACTTGAAGGGGATGGATCGATGAGGCGCCGGTAGCATCAGCTTGAGGATGACAGGAGCGTGGTCTGAAAAGAATGGATACTCTACCCACGAGGACGGAGCAGAAGATGATGACAGGAAAGCCTCCGCAACAAGAAAACGGTCCAATCTTCTAGCAATGGCCTCTCTACCAGAACGCCCATTACGCCAAGTAGGAACCAGACGGGATGGCTGTATGTCGATTAAATTGTTTGAATCAAAGAGCTCTTTGTAAGTGGCTTCTGTAGGTCCGGGCAAGAAGGAGCCACCCCAATTTTCATCCGCCGACAAGATAATGTTAAGGTCTCCCCCAAGAATGAGATTCGGTAAGGAGAGCAGCCCACTGTCCACCAGTTGATTCCAAAATAAAGGCTTATTTGTACAAGGTCCATATACATTTAGGAAAGCCACCTCTTGACCAATGGCTAGGAAACTGGATTTCAATAGGATGCCCCCGCTTGATAGGAAAGACCGCAGCTCAAAGATGTCAGGATCCCAGGTTACCAACAGTCCGCCTGAGTTACCCAGGGAACTTGCAGCAGCGGAGACCCACGAGGGTTGAAATTGATGCACAAAATCCCTGGATAAAAGATCGGTCGAGAGGGTCTCTTGGAGAAAGATGATGTCATGCTTAGAAAGCTCCAACAATCGCCGAAAGGAGGCACTCTTGAGGGGCCCTCCAATCCCTCGGATGTTTAAAGAAAGCACGATCATTACTTTGATCGTGCCAAGGCCTTCATTGCTCTAAGGGCCTTTCCTTCCTGTGTAGGAGGATCAGTAGTAGGAATCTGTGAGTTGTGTAACTCTTTTTTCTTCCTGGAGCTTCTCGTCTGAAGAGGTGAGAGTTCTGCATCAATGCCACGCGCCCAAGTAAAAGTTTTAATGTCTCTTTCAGAAGGAATAGAAGAAGAGGATCTTGGCTCAGTGGCTGAGGTAATAAGTTCTTTGCCTCGGTACACTGGTAGCAAAGAAAGGATATTTGGAAAAGAACCAGAGGTGACCGAGGAGTTCAAGCTTGCCAGTAAGCTCACTTCATCTTCCTCCGGCTGACTGTAGCCCGGTGGCAAAGGCTGGGTGTCTTCGAGACTTTGGTGAGAAGGCAATGGAAGTATATTCCCAATCAAGGTTGATGAGGTCGGCTGTATCAGCAATTCCGGGAGGGGAGGATGTGGATTGTTTGTAATGGCTGGAGGGTCGGGGGTTTCTAAAGGGACCGACGAGGAAGTAAGGCAGTGTTCTGTGGGAGAGTCGAGGGATTTAGTTAGTTGAGCTTCTCCAACGAGTAAGGGGCGGGCTCCCCTGCTAGGGGCCGAAAGCCAAGTGTAGCTAGAAATGGAGAGCTTTCCCGCTTCAGTTAGGGTTTTAAAGAGAGTGGGGCAAAGGGTATTCAATTTAATCAACGGGTCATCAGTCTGGCCAGATAGGAGCTGGGCGGGTGGATGAAGGGGCGAGTCCAGGTAGGCCAAAGACGGGTCAGCCTCCATATAGTCGGGGGGATTAAGAATAAGATCGCTATCTTCAGTGAAATCAGTAGGAGACTTACCCGGACAATCACGGCGAAGATGTCCCGTTTCACGGCAATGATTACATCGGAATGGAAGTCCGAGGTAATCTAGTTTCTGTGAGAGTTTTTGTCCTCTCCATTCAATTGTAGCTTGCCATCGTTTTTTACCCCTTCTTTTTTAATTCAATGGATATGTCTATGATCTACTTCAAGCTTGTACTGAAATATTTTTGACATCGATACACAATGTGTATACGTTTCAAATAGTGCATAATTTGATTGAATATAAATGCATGGTGAAACCATCTTTTCTGATCAGAGGTGGATTCAATGAATTTATATAAAAATTACTGTTGATGTTGACTTGCATTAGATGGAATAATTACTGTTGATGTTGACTTGCATTAGATGGAATAATTATAGACTTCACCTGAATTTGGGCATAATTTGATTGAATATAAATGCAGGGTGAAACCATCTTTTCTGATCAGCGGTGGATTCAATGAATTTATATATAAATTACTGTTGATGTTGACTTGCATTAGATGGAATAATTACTGTTGATGTTGACTTGCATTAGATGGAATAATTATAGACTTCACCTGAATTTGGTGCTTCTAGACTCTTGAAACCACATTCAAGGAAGAGAACTTTTCAGTCCAACTGTTTATACATAATTGCAACATACATGATTCAATCAATGCATAGTCTATACCTCAAGCAACCCAAATTGTCAAAGCAAAAGATACATAATTGAGTAAAATCTATGATTGGAAGGGAAAAACTTTTTTTTAACAATGGATAGACACCAACTATGAAGTATCTTTTTCCACTGACAAACTAGAGAACATTATGAATTTAACAGATACCAATCCGGTGATCAGTGGAATAAGGTGGTAAAATCCATCAATTCAGTGAGATTACAGTAATATAAATGGACATCAATTTGCTCGTCTAACAATGAAACGAAAGTAACACTGTCCAAATTCATTTTAACCTTAGTTTTTACATGGCACATCTTATCCACACTATGTTAAAAGAGCACCACCAGAAAAGTGCATAATCCTTGGCGGTTGACTCAATGAAGGTTTTGCTAAGTTGTTGGACCAGTAAAATTGTTATGACCATAAATAAGATCTTTGAGTGGAACAAATAGTGCACCTGGTTGTTTTATAAATTTTCTTTTATTGTGGCAGTGATGTTGATAGGAAAATCTTGTTTATTATAATACTAGATATTATATTATTAAATTAGTTATTATTCTAATAATAGATATTATATTAAATTAGTTAAAAAATTTGTACATTAATATTGGGTATTACCTAAAATTGCAACACATATTTTTTGTTTTTTTCATATGGAATACATTAAGGTGTTATTTGTAAATATATGATTCAACTAGAGTTAGTCTTAGTAATTATAATTATGGAATGATGACTTATTTGTGAATGTAATTTTACTTACAATTTTTTTTTGGTTATGATGTATGATCTTAAATTGCTTTTAATTGGTGAATCTTAAATTGTTTTTAATTGGTTAAGAGCTCGTCTTAGTGGGATAAAGGAAAATAGATAATGATCTAAAACCTAACCAAAAGATATTTGGAAAATTGGAAGTTTACCCCTTTCCAAACTAGTTATTATAAGTAACCAAATTTTATTTACACACAATAATAATAATAATAATCTATTTTTAAGGTCACGGCCAAGCCAGCACACCAAATTGGTCATACCATACCCCCCTCTGGATTTGAACCTGTGACCTCTTAAGAGGAAACACATGTTCTTAACCATTAGGCCCATTCAGACTGTATTAATAATATATTGTTAAGGTCACGACCAAGCCAACACACCAAATTGATGTATGAGACCCCCTTGTTTGTGGGACAAGGGACCCCCCTCCGCCCAACAATTTGACTGGTAAAGTCTACTAAGATATACATATTAAAACAACTTTTTCATTATAAACTTTTTATTATTTAAAAAACAAAAACTATAATATTACTATAATACATTTTTAATATATACCAATGTAGATCCATCTTAACTCTTGATCTATCATGCATCTAGACGGATCAAATCTAGAGGTGTAAACCTTTCTTCCATTTTTTTTTATCTATAAACAATTTTCACTTGAGGAACTTGATCCCTTGATCCCTTTTGACACATGATAGATCTAGAATTAACATGGATTTAAGCTTTTATATATATATATATATATATATATATATATATATGTCATGTTACAATTCCATGTTGAGCATCTAAGGAATTACACCTCCTTCATACCCTTCATATTGATTAAGAGATC
>ML798342.1:164933-189110 GCA_009831015.1 Picea engelmannii | reverse complement strand
GTACTTGATACTGATTCACCCCCCTCTCAGTATCAACATAATTGACATTTGGCAAGAAAAAACAAGAAATAGAAAACGACAGTTGGGAGGAACTTAGTCAACATGATTACATGCCATGATGCCACAAATAAAGAATCAAGTGAGGGAAGGTCGGAGGATTTGTAGATTTTACCCTGAAATAGATGAGGTCAATTTTTGTGCTTTTGAATTAGAGAAAAATTAGATTAATGTATCAATTTTTGTTCTTTTGAATTAGAGAAAAAATTGATTAATGTATCAGTATAGTATAAGTTGAGCCTCATGACCTCATAGATCATGTATATCCCTCTTTTTATTGAATAAGGATTTGTAAGCTGTCACCATTCAAAGTTAAGTTTACTCCATATACGTATATACTCTTACATAAGTGTGGGTTTAAGGACTGTACCCAATATTAATGGTTTTGTTTGGGTCATCTGTCACACATCTTATTAGCAGTCACAAGTAACTAAAAGCATTGAACTCGAAATTCATTGCAGGTCCTTTGTACATGTCATCTCATCATTTGACATAAGTGAGAGCTATTTTGGTAGACTGGATTGAAAGGTGCCTTCCGTTTCCATCATTCTCTCTCTGTCTCAACAAAAACTAACTCATGATACAAATGTTTTTGAAAAGAATTCTGTTTAAAGTACTGTTTTTTGTCTATGTTTAGAATAACCCACTGATTGTTGTCTCTACTTTTGAAGGTGCAGTACTTGAAATTCAGTTGATCCAATGCATTGGACTGTGTCTTGTATTGTCTGGTTCATATGTCACACATCTTATTAGCAGTCACAAGTAACTAAAAGCATTGAACTCAAAATTCATTGCAGGTCCTTTGCACAATTCATCTCATCATTTGACATAAGTGAGAGCTATTTTGGTAGACTGGATTGAAAGGTGCCTTCCGTTTCCATCATTCTCTCTCTGTCTCAATCACAAACTAACTCATGATACAAATGTTTTTGAAAATAATTCTGTTTAAAGTACTGTTTTTTGTCTTTGTTTAGAGTAACCCACTGGTTGTTGTTTCTACTTATGAAGGTGCAGTACTTGAAATTCAGTTGACCCGATGCATTGGACTGTGTCTTGTATTGAGGATACAGAAGCATTACTGAGACTGAAACATGTTTGTGGGCTGTCTCTGTCTCTCTTTTACTCCAAGGTCTTCAGATTTCAAAACAGTAGGTAAGGAACATCTTCTGCTGCATCTGTTGCTTTGTAATTACATCTCCATTGACACTGTAATGAAGCTTTTGCATTACAGACCGTGCCATGAAGATGATATGTGATTTGGCCACCACATTTTTCTTTATGTTGGGTTGGGTTGCCATGTGTATATTTTTTCTCTCACATTCTTTTCCTATCTTATATGTGCCACAGGGCCTTCTGCATGCATTGATTGTCAGTCTGTGAGCTTCTTAAATTATCTACAGCTTCTCTTAATATTAGTTATGGCAAAGAGATGTATTTGAGTGCATATACATTTTTAGGTGGAGATGAAATTATGTAAAACAGAGACAGTGATAGATATCTTCCTCTCTAAGTATCATTTCTCACTGCTCAGGTGTATGTATTATCTCTCTAGAGTCTAATATATGTATTATTTCTCTGGAAAGTTGTCACAGAATATAATAGAATGCCTGATTTTGTGTGTATATATTTATGATAGGCTGCATTGCAGGTACAACTCTATTTTTATCTTATTTGTCTTGACATTTAAATACTTATTTGTTTATATGTATTCAATATATGCATATTCAGCTATATATTCACTTTCACTCTCTGTTGTATTATGTTCATATTTATCATCTTGAGATTGGGGTTAAGGCACATATGGTGGCACTCCTTTCCTATGTAGCAGAGTTAATTTGTACAATCACAACATGACTCTCTAATTTGTATGCCTTGATGTACTCTTTTCTTGTGCAGTAATATAATATCAGTTTCATTTTTCGAAAAAGAAAAGGCCTTATTTCTGGCAATCACAATGAGCTCAAAGGGATTTTGTGTAATGATCTCCAGAACATCATGCAAATGTGCCTACCTTTAAGACTGTGAGGACAAAGATATATCCATGTCTAGGATAAAACCTTGTGTGTCCTTCACCAATAAAAAAAATTATGGATCTAAATTCATGTCCATGACATCCTTCTTTCAGGACTATAGACCCAAAGACAGTAAATCAGAGTTCAGACAGCAAACAAAGCTACTATTAACTTACAAAGCTGCCGTTCTTCATGGATAGTTTGATCCTTGGAGTCCAGGTAAATGCCTAATTTGGCATTGGTATCGGCCTTCATATCCTTGTCATGGTAGAGGTGTTTAATATTAAAATTCAGACCTCATAAAAGAAGTCGTCTTAGCCAGGGCTTCAATCACTTCAAGATTGATTATGAATTCCCCCTTGATACTTTCGACTACCAATTTAGAATCATTTTAGACAAGCAATCTATAAATTCTCTTATTTTTGGCCAATTTGAGGTCTCTATTGAAGGCTCTAAACTTTTTCTCATTTAGAAGCCTGACCTAAGATTTCCATGAAGTAAAGGAAAATGAACCTGCATTGTCACCATTGTCAGCTTCGGCTGTGTTTAAATTTTCTTCATCGTACCATCAAATTTGGGTTTGGAAAGTTTAAAGGAATGATAGCCACTGGTGGGTCAAAGACTATAGATTCTGAAGAACCTATCTTTAACCTGTGACAAAAGAGGAGAAGCAAATTCATTATCGAATTTCCAACTCGGCTGGATTTATAAATATCTATCTTCATTCCCTTTCTTAAAGCATTGAGCACAAATTTTTAATCCAAGAGTCTTATGTCTACCACATTCTCTTAATGTCAAACACTTCATTTCAAAAGGGTTAAGGATAGACTTCACCATTTAGGTGTAACAAATGGTTTGTGTTATTTTCCACAAAAATGACTGTAAAGCAAATTCATTATCAAATTTCCAACTTGGCTGGATTTTTAAATATCTGTCTTCATTCCCTTTCTAAAAGAATTGAGCATAAATTTTTAGTCCAAGAGTCTTATGTCTACCACATTATTTTAATGTTAAACACTTCATTTCAAAAACGTTAAGGATAGACTTCACCATTTAGGTCTAATAAATGGAATGTGTTATTTTCCACAAAAATGACTGTAAAGCATATCTTTTGGGAGTGTACAGTTCCCAAAGTATTGTAGAAATCGGTTGCATTTGACTATGCCATTTTTTTTGTCAACACTCTTTAGTTTGGGGTCATTTTGGAAGATACCTGGATGATTAGATAGTGAAATAGAGAATATGGAAAGCCATAAGGGTTAGCAGGAATATTCTTTTATGGAGAAGGAGTTCCATGGCAAAAGAATATAGAACACCATAATATTGACATCAATCTCCTTATGAAAAAGGAATCTCGAGCTACATTCAATAGGCATGCTTCACCTATTCATTTGGGAGAGACTACTGCATTTAGAGCAAGATTGGCCATTCATATTTCAACCAGAATTGACATTTTTTGTAAGGATGTAGATTCTCTTGAGGTTGGGGATAAGGCAGATATGGTGGTACTCATTTTCTATGTAGCATAGGTTATTTGTATAATAAAAAACTTGCTCTCTGATTTGTATGCCTTGAAGTACTCTTTTCTTGTGCAGTAATATAATATCAGATGCATTTTTCAAAACAAAAAAGACCTTATTTTTGGCAATCACAATGAGTTCAAAGAGATTTGTGTAATGATCTCCAGAACATCATGGAAATGTCCCTACCTTTAAGATTGTGAGGACAAAGATATATCCATGTCTAGGATAAAACGTTGTGTGCCCTTGACTGATAAAAAAAATCTGGATCTAAATTCAGGGCTGTGACGACCTTTTTTTAGGTCTATAGAACTAGACCCAATAAATCAGAGTCCAGGATGTAAACAAAGATATTATTAACTTACAAAATCAATGTTCTTTATTGATAACCAGATCCTTAGGGTCCAGGTAAATGTCTACTTCGGCATTGGCATCGACCTTCATATCCTCATCATGGTAGAGGTATTTAATATTAAAATTCAGACCTCATAAAAGAAGTTAGCCTAGCTAGGGCTTCAGTTCCTTCATGATTGATTATGAATTTCCCATTGATACTTTCTACTACCAATTTAGAATCAGTCTACAATTTCTCTTATTTCTAGCCAATTTGAGGCCTCTAATAAAGACTCTAGAGTCTAAAATTTGCCTCATTTAGAATCTTGATCTAAGCCATCCATGAAAGTAAAGGAAGATGAACCTGCATTGTCACAAAGGCGACAACTAGATTTGGCTGTGTTTGGATTTTCCTCATCGTACCATAAAATATGGGTTTGGAAAGTTTAAGAGAAATGATAGGTAGTGATGGGTCAAAGACTGTAGGTTCCTATCTTTAGCCCGTGTCTAAAGAGGAGATGCAAACTCATTGTCGAATTTCCAACTCGGCTAGATTTTTAAATATCTTTCTTCATTTCCTTTCTTAAGGCATTGAGCATAAATTTTTAATCCAAGAGTCTTATGTCTACCACATTCTCTTAATGTTAAACACTTCATTTCAAAAAGGTTAAGTATAGACTTCACCATTTACGTCTAATAAATGGTTTCCGTGTTATTTTTGTTGAAATCTCTCCTACTCAACATCCGACTGTTAATTCCAAATAAATCACTTATTGAATTAAAGCACAAATGAGTAATCAACTAGACATGCAGCGGAAGCATAAACAAGGAAACCAAAATCAAGCACACATAAATATCAATATTTTTGGGTATAAACCCATGGAAAAACACTGGGGGGAAAACCAGTGTCGAGAATGATTTTATTATGTTAAAATCAGGGATCCCGTAACAAGGGTAATGGCCCATTGAGAGAAATACAATTGTAGGCAAACCTGGCAAAGCTTGACCTACTGTACAAACCAGAATTGCACACTTTTCAAGGTGTACGCGACTCTGCTTTAGCAAACCCACGTATGTATGCGACTGTCTCCACTAAGACCCACATTCACGCATGGAAATCCTGTACGGAAAACTCCGTACGACGCGACACTCTCCCGTGGCTTCCTTCGACTGAAACTCACCTGCGTTACCTTTGTTATCTCTTCCTCTTTGACCTGATCTCTAGATGGAAGTCCTTCTCCATCGACCAAGATATTGAATCAAAGTTCTTCGTGATCCAATCCTCTCGAAAGTAAATCCTCTACTCTCAAGAATCTCAAGTATCAAGTGTCTTCCTCCTTCACCCTGGCCTTTCTTTTATAATCGTTAGTTAACTTATAAAATCAGAGTCCAGGATGTAAACAAAGCTATTATTAACTTACAAAATCAATGTTCTTTATTGATAACCAGATCCTTAGGGTCTAGGTAAATGTCTACTTCAGCATTGGCATCGACCTTCATATCCTCGTCATGGTAGAGGTATTTAATATTAAAATTCAAACCTCATAAAAGAAGTTAGCCTAGCTAGGGCTTCAGTTCCTTCATGATTGATTATGAATTTCCCATTGATACGTTCTACTACCAATTTAGAATCAGTCTACAATTTCTCTTATTTCTAGCCATTTTGAGGCCTCTAATAAAGACTCTAGAGTCTAAAATTTGCCTCATTTAGAATCTTGATCTAAGCCATCCATGAAAGTAAAGGAAGATGAAGTTGCATTGTCACAAAGGCGATAACTAGATTTGGCTGTGTTTGGATTTTCCTCATCGTACCATAAAATATGGGTTTGGAAAGTTTAAGAGAAATGATAGGTAGTGATGGGTCAAAGACTGTAGGTTCCTATCTTTAGCCCGTGTCTAAAGAGGAGATGCAAATTTATTGTTGAATTTCCAACTTGGCTAGATTTTTAACTCCAAATAAATCACTTATTGAATTAAAGCACAAATGAGTAATCAACTAGACATGCAGCGGAAGCATAAACAAGGAAACCAAAATCAAGCACACATAAATATCAATATTTTTGCGTGTAAACCCTTGGAAAAACTCTGGGGGCAAAACCAGTGCCGAGAATGATTTTATTATGCTAAAATCAGGGATCCCGTAACAGGGGTAATGGCCCATTGAGAGAAATATAATTGTAGGCAAACCTGGCAAAGCCTGACCTGTTGTACAAACTAGAATTGCACACTTTTCAAGGTGTACGCGACTCTGCTTTAGCAAACCCGCTATGTATGCGACTGTCTCCACTAAGACCTGCATTCACGCACGAAAATCCTGTACGGATAACTCCGTACGACGCGACACTCTCACGTGGCTTCCTCTGACTGAAACTCACCTGCGTTACCTTTGTTATCTCTTCCTCTTTGACTTGATCTCTAGATGGAAGTCCTTCTCCACCGACCAAGATATTGAATCAAAGTTCTTCGTGATCCAATCCTCTCGAAAGTAAATCCTCTACTCTCAAGAATCTCAAGTATTAAGTGTCTTCCTCCTTCACCTTGGCCTTGCTTTTATAATCGTTAGTTACAATCTATCTAATCTCACTTGAGATTTAGATTGCATGAGAAGATTGCATGCTAAGTACTTTTAGCACTTCCCTCAAATAACTCAAATAACTAATTACATAATTAATTAATTTTTTTTTACTTTAATAATTCCTTTAATTAAAGTAAATTCAAGAATAAAAGGATTTGGACGATTTCCACACGTCTAGACACATAGACCTGTGCAAAAATACATGTCCAATGCTACCACTAACATCAACACTCTCTTAGCGAGGAAGGTATTTTGCACTACTCCAAGTCTGTCTGTGAAGAACACAAACTTCCCTTTCTCCAAGGGCTTGGTCAGAATATCTGCATCTTGCTCATCTGTAGAAATATACTGAAGCTTCACTGCTTCCTTCTGGATCCTATCCCAGATGAAGTGATATATGATCTCAATATGCTTGGACTTGTCATGGAATACTAGATTCTTAGAGAGTTTGATACAACTCTGATTATCACAGTATATCACTATAGCCTCCAACTCCTGATCAAATAAACCTGTAAGCAATTTGGGAAACCAAATGGCTTCACATCTATCCATACTCGTTGCCATATACTTTGTGTCTGCTGAATTGAGTGCTACAAAGTCTGCTTCCTGTTGAACCAAGTAATTGTTGTTGATCCCAAGATGAAGCAGCACCCCGAGGTGCTCTTTCTGTCTACTGCACTACCTGCCCAATCCGAGTCTATATATCCCTCCAACTCCACTCCATCTCCTCCAAGATATCTCAATTCATACTCCATTGTATCTCTCAAGTACCCGAGCACATGTTTCGCTACAATCTAATGCACCTGCCTCGACTCCACCATGAACTGACTCAAGGTGTTCACAGCAAAACAATAATCTAGTCTGGTGTTGACCAAATACATCAAGGACCCTATCAGCTTCCTATATATCTTGGGATCCACCAACTCTGAATTTGAAGTTTCAATCTTCTTTAGATTGGTAACCATAGGCATAACCATCAATTTACAGTCCTCCATCCTGAATCTCCTCAAGATCTCTACTGCATACTTCCCTTGTCCAAGGAAGATCTCTCCCGATACTTTCCATACCTCTAACCCCAAGAAAGAATGCATTAAGCCAATGTCCTTTATCTCAAACTCACTAGCTAAATCCGCTTTGCACCCTGCAATAAGCTCCTCTGTTCCTGTGAGAAATAATCATCAACGTACAGGACCAATATGAGAGGATCCTCTCCAACAAGTATGAAATACAAGTTAGGATTTTCTCACTCTTGGTAGAGCCCATACTCTACAAGTATCCGTAAATCTTGGAATACCACGCCCTGGGTGCCTGTTTGAGTCCATACAAGGCTTTCTTAAGCCTACACACATGAGAATCCCTCCCATGTACCTCAAAGCCCTAAGGTTTCTCTATGTATACTTCCTCCTCAATGATCCCGTTGAGGAACATTGTTTTCACATCCATTTGATGTATCCTCCACCTCATAATTGAAGCAATAGAAATAACTGCTTGAATAGAAGCATACCTGGCGACTGGAGAAAATGTCTCCTCGTACTCCACTCCCTCTTTCTGGGAGAACCCTCTCGCCACAAACCTTGCCTTGAACTTTTCTATGCTACCATCTGCAGCATGCTTGTTCTTGTAGAGCCATCTGGAACTCACAATTGACTTCCCCTCTAGTCTCAACACTATGTCCCAAACATCATTCCTCATAATAGAGGTGTACTCATCTACCATGGCATCCCGCCATACCTGTTGATTTGTTGCTTCCTCAAAACTGGAAGGCTCAACATCAATGATGCTACGCATAAGCACCATATAGTTCATAAACTTCTTCGGAGGCCTTCGATCTCTGGCCTCACTCCTCGGAGCCTCACCAACATCCCTCAATGTCTGCAATAGCCACCTGGGTCTCCTGACAAGACTGGAAGGGGCTAACTCCTCCTTCCCATCTGAAGTCTGAATTGTTGACTGTTGCTCATCCTTCGAAGCTTGCTACTCCTCGTCCTTTGTCACTATTGATGACTCCTAAGTATTCCTAGATGTCAAGTTCTCCTTGAACTTAACATTACTCACAACTTTCTTTCGCTGCACTAGAATGAAGATCCTGTAAGCCTTTGAGGTCTCGTTGTACCCCACAAATATACCCTTCTGTCCCGAAGGCTCCAACTTCGTCCTCTTCTCTGCAGGCACATGGATGTAGAATGGACAACCAAAGATCCTCAAATGACCAATCTCTGGCTTCACTCCTGAGAACGCTTCCTTTGGAGTCTTATCCCCCAATACCCTGTGAGGATTCCTGTTCTTCACATACACTGTTGTGTTACATGCCTCTGCCCATAGGAATATAAGCAACTCCTAGTCATGTATCATAGTCGTGGCAGAACAGATGATGGACCGATTCTTTCTGTCCACAACCCCATTCTGCTGAGGGTTGTATGAGACTATCATCTCCCTCTTGATCCCTACCTCCTTGCAGAAATCCTTGAAGTCATTGGAGGTGTACTCTCCCCCATTATTCGACCTCAAGACCTTGATCTTCTTACCTGTCTGGTTCTCTACCTAAGCCCTAAACTCTCTGAACCGACTGAAGACCTCATGCTTGGTATTCATAAAGAAGATCTAGGTTTTCCTGGAGAAATCATCAATAAACATCACATAGTATGATGATTCCTGTAATGATTCTACAAACATTGGCCCACTCACATCTGAATGAATAAGATCCAAGATCTCCTTGGACCTATACTCGCTGCTAGGAAAAGAAACCTTGGCATTCTTGTCAAGTGCACGCCCTCTAGACACCCCCTACTGCTCAATCCTGAATTATGGAAGACCTATAACAATCACCCTCAGAATTGAAAATGCCCTATAGTGTAGGTGTCCCAACCTCCTGTGCCACAACTCACATAGGTTGTCACTGTCATGCACCAAGGCCTGAACATGCTTACCCTGTAACCTATATAAAGTGCTTTCTCTAACCCCAACGACCACTGCGTTGTATGGGTTAGCTTTCTTTGGACGTATGAGTACCTGTCCTCTCTGAAAAGTAACGAAAAAAACCCCGTCCTCCATAGCTGAGACTGAAAACAAATTCTTCTTCAAACCTGGTACATAAAGTACATCCTGGGCATCTAACAATCCTCTTGACTCAAGCTGGAATGTAACTGTTCCCTCTCCCTTCACTGCATACTTGGCATCATCACCAAGTTGCACATGAAGATTTGCGTCACTATCCGTCAGACTGCTAAATAGCTCCTGTGCTTATGTCATATGACAAGATGCACCACTGTCCAAGAACCAAGCACTCCTCATTGTTGTGCTGGTAGAAAGGCAAGAAATCAATGAGTAATCCTTCTCAAAATTCACTGCAAACTCATCAAACTACGTCTCTCTTGATGTTGTTGTCTGTGTCTTTCCATTACCCTTCTTCTTCTTCTCTGGACACTGAGATGCATAATGTCCATTCTTATGACATGGGAAACACTTGATTTTACTCAAGTCCTTCTTCTTCCCTGGTTGTGATGATCCTCCATCACTGTTACCCTTCTTGCTAGAATCCTTTCCTTTTCCCTTCCTTGTCTTACTAATAAGATCCAAGTTCTCTTCACTACCTCCCTGCTTGTTGCTCTTAGACTCCTTCCGAGTCTCTTCTTGGATGCAATCATCCCAAAGTCTCTGCCAATCTGGGATTTTTTCCCGAGCACAAACTCCTTTAATGAATGGTTCCCCAGACTTGGGAAGACCATTCAATGCCACATTCACAAGCTCGGCATCCTCTGTTTTCTCCCCTATGGCTGCAAGTTGATCACGCACCTGTGTGATCCTCATGAGATAGTTGATAACATTATCAGAGCTAGACATCTGCACCGATTTGAGTTTATTCCTTAAGACCATATTCCTATTCATGTTCTTTTTTTGGAATAAACTTACCAAGGCATCAAACATATCTTTGGCCATCTTCTTCTCGTTTAGGTGAGGGATTAGATGATCCGTCACTGAATCTAAGAGGACCCTCTCTGCTTTGATCTCCTTCTTGTTGTGAGCGTCCAAAGCTATCGGATTTGTTGGTGGAGTAACTACTTTATCCACAAACTCCCAAAGGTCATACTCCTTCAACGCCAAAGTTACCCTTGCTTTCCAAAATAGGAAGTTGGATGCCCTATCCAATCTATCTTCAACTCTCAACGGTGTTGTTTCCATCCCTAAGACCTGAAAAACTGCCCTGGAAATATCCTACTACTGAAAATTTGCCCCTTACTGACCTGTACGACTTGTATGTGACTGTCACCACTGCAACTTGCGTATGTACGTGACTGTCACCACTACGATCCGTGTATGTATGTGACTATCACCATTGCAACCCGTGTATGTACGTGACTATTATTACTAAAACCCGCATATACACGACTGTGATCAAAGAAACCCATGTATGTACGCGACTATGCCTTCTGCGACCCGCGTACACCCCTGTACACATGCAAAAACTTAATTTTTCCTTAGTACAACTATTTCCCTGAAATCTGTCCTTTGATTTCTTCCGGCTGGTTATGCATCTGCTACGGATCTGGCTTCCCTTCAGAGAACCTACCCTGATACCATGTTGAAATCTCTCCTACTCAACATTCAACCGTTATTTCCAAATAAATCACTTATTAAATTAAAGAACAACTAAGTAATCAACTAGACATGCAACGAAAGCATAAACAAGGAAGCCAAAATACATTACACATAAACACCAATATTTTTGGGTATAAACCTCTGGAAAAACCCCGGAGGGAAAACCAATGCCGAGAAGGATTTTATTATGCTAAAATCAAAGCTCCCGTAACAGGGATAATGGTCCACTGAGAGAAATACAACTGCACACAAACATGGCAAAGCTTGACCTGTTGTACGAACCAGAATTGCACATTTTTCAAGGTGTATGCGACTTTGCTTCAACAAACCCTTGTATGTACGCAATTGTTTCCACTAAGACCCACGTGCATGTATGAAAATCCTGTAAGAAAAACTCCATACGACACAACACTCTCCTGTGGCTTCCTCCGACTAAAACTCACCTCCGCTACCTCTGTTCTATCTTCCTCTTTGACTTGATCTCTAGATGGAAGTTCTTCTCCACCTATCTAAGACCTTGAATCACAGTCCCTCATGATCCAATCCTCTCGAAAGTAAATTCTCTACTCTCAAGAATCTCAAGTATCAAGTGTCTTCCTCCTTCACCCTAGCCTTGCTTTTATAATCGTAAGTTACAATCTATTTCTAATCTCACTTGAGATTTAAATTGCATGCTAAGTACTTTTAACACTTTCCTCAAATAACTCAATTAACTAATTACATAATTAATTAATAAAACCAATTTACTTTAATAATTCCTTTAATGAAAGTAAATTCAAGAATAGAAGGCTTTGGACGATTTCCACGCGTCTAGACACATAGACCTGTGCAGAAATACTTGTTCAATGCTACCACTAACATCAACAATATTCCACCAAAATGACCATCAAGCATGTTTTCTAGGAGTGTAAAGTTACCAGAGTATTGTAGAAATCGGTTTCATTTGACTATGCGATTTGTTTGTTGTCAACCCTCTTCATTAGTTTGGGGTCACTTTGGAAGATACTTGGATGATTAGACAGTGAAATAGAGGAATATGGAATGCCATAAGGGTTTAGTAGGAATATCCTTTTATGGAAAAGGAGATCTATGGTAAAGGAATATAGAACATCATAAGATCGACAACGAATCTCGAGCTACTTCCAATAGGAATGCTTCCCCTATTCATTTGGGAGAGACCACTGCATTTACAGTAGGATTGGTGGTTCAGATTTCAACTAGAATTGACATTTTTTGTAAGGATGTAGATTCTCTTGAGATTGGGGTTAAGGCAGATATGGTGGTATTCCTTTCCTATATAGCAGAGGTAATTTGTATAATCACAACCTGGTTCTCTAATTTGTATGCCTTGATGTACTATTTTCTTGTGCAATAATATAATATCAGATGCATTTTTCAAAATAGAAAAGGCCATATTTCTGGCAATCATAATGAGCTCAAACAGATTTTGTGTGATAATCTCCAGAACATCATCAAAATGTGCTTACCTTTAAGACTGTGAGGAAAAGATATATTCATGTCCAATATAAAATCTTCTGTGACCTTGACTGATAAAAAAAATCTGGATTTAAATTTAGGTCCATGGCAACCTTCTTTCAGGTCTCCTGGACAAATTCATAGTGGATAATCAAGTGCTCTAATGTTTTTTCTCACTACTCATGTGTAACATTCCACGATGGGCCATGCCAAAATGATTTGGTCAATTTGTCAAAAGTAAGTAACTTCCTAGTTAACGAAAGCCACACTCACACACACACGAGCTCTTGGTTGATAGGAGTTGTTTCTAGATCTCATCTTTCATTGTTGACCTCCACAAGCTGTACTTGCAAGTTGCAATAGATAGGCACCCTGAGGTACTTTGTAATCTCATGACAGAGACCCCGTTTTCCAAAGTTCAAGCTAATGTATTGAAGCCAGTAGTGATAGTAATATACACTGAAATAAGAGTATTGAGCAACTTGTATGCCTCTTGCAGGTTATTAGACAAAAGTCCTACTCTTATAGGCTTTTCTACGTGCCTATCATTGTAAGTGTAGGAAATGTGTTTTCTTGGTTCATTGTCTGATAAAGATTTCAAAAAATCATTTTTTCAGCGCATTGTCTTACTTAACAAGAGTTGGAGAATAATAATTCTTCTCTTGGCAATCAGAAAGATGAAAATTTTCAGGAAAATCAGTACTTGACTTAGATACAAGAATGCAACCAATGGGATACAAAGTTCAGTAACTATGCTTCATTGTCAATCATGGTAGTTTAATTTGGAGCTTAATTTCTTCCCTTGTGGACACAGGACGAGGAAAGCGATAGACATGAGCAGCTGAAATATGTTCGCAAATTAATGAACATACTACATATCTGTTGGAGCCTTCCTTTACTAACTTACAAGTAAACAATCTTTCTCCATTGCATTGAATCAAGTTAGTTCCTTGTTGTCTATTTTATATTTTGTAGTTGTTACCACATGCAACATCTTTTTAAGCTTTTAATTTTCAAGGTATATTGTTTTTTGCGCAATTGAAAGATGTTGGAAAGGGTGCATATGTTGAAAGCCTTACAGAGATTGAAGTGAAAAATGTGCATGATTTGGTTTAACTTTTGCTTATGGTACTTTACCAGACAAGTTTCTCTATGTTCAATTTGATTAGTTCAAAATTATATCGCATCTTTCCATCTAACTCAAAATTGTCATGGTTCTTGTGATTATCAAGGAGCTAAAAATAGATGGGTTGCAACAATGAATATGAATCATGAGAGTAGTCGATCACATAGTGTTTTTACTAGTGTAATTGAGAGCTAGTGGGAAAAGGACTCTCTAACCAACATTTGTTATGAAAGGCTTAATTTCGTGGATTTTGCTGGTTTAGAGAGGTATCTTAAATCTCGCATTTTGTTATAGCCATAGCTATTTTAAGTTTTACATAACCTTTTTCTAGACCGTTGGCTAATCATTTTTCGTTAAATTCAAAATAGGCAGAAAAGCTCTGATGCAAAAGGTGATCATCTGAAAGACACTTCCAACGTTAATACATCCTTGTCAATTCTCAGGTAATTGTTCAAATCTTTTACATATCTTTATTTGACATCTCTATGCTAAAATTTATATGATTTTTTATCACATTATGGAATTGATGTATTGGGCTAAAGTGTATAAACGTTTATCTGATCATCATAATTGAATTGATCTCCAACAATGTTTATTTAAAGATATGATCAAAGCCTTTGTTATTATGATTTTGGTGGATGTGGCTCATGGAAAACAATTCCACATTCCTTACCAAGATTCAAGGTTTACATTTCTTCTTCAAGTAAACATTTTTTGAAAATGAGATGCTTCTTTGTTATTCCATCTTCTGGATTTTTCATTCCAACTTTGTTCATATTAGTAAATCTTCTTCATGTTTGCACGATTTGATTGGTGGTAACTCTAAAACAGCTATTATTACAAATATTAGTTAATCAATATGGTTTGTGACCATTTTTTGTGATTGGATAGAATATTCTCAACATAGATTTACCTTTGATAGTCCATTGATGTGATCACAATGCTTTGGATCTTCAATGAAGACATAATGCCTTTTATAAATTTTGGATAGTGCTGCAAATGAGACGATGAGCCTGCTCAAGCTTGCTTAGAGAGCAGAATTCATTCAAAACAATGTATGTATTGAATCTTTTTTCAATTTTTAATAAATGGTTGTTTGGTTATAGTCATTTGATGTATTGTTTGAATTAACCATCACATTTTGAATTGGTTGTTACTATCAAGGTATTGTCAATGATGATACTTTTGGAGATGTTATGGTTTTAAATAGTCAAATACAACAATTGAAGTTTTGACTTTGATTGTTGTTTATTATTCCAATTTTTTTGTTCACACTGCAAGCTGAAACTGAGAAAATTGTGTATAAACAATGTTTATAGGAGGAGTTGATCTTTTTCTAAACATTAAAATGTTTCAAGATCTCTATCATTTTAGTCTACAATTTTACAGAGACTGAATCTAGTACTAACAATGAAAGAAGTATTATTGTTGTGCCCTATAAAAATCTTGAGCCTTCTCAATGTTTTGATGTGTTGCAAAATAGCAGAGCTTTAGGGAGGACAAGGATATCCAGTGAGAAGGTTTGGTTGTTTAGTGCATCCTCTTCACCACGTGGGTAATGACCGGATGCGCCATATTTCTCTCTAATCTCGTTGGCCATCCAACTTTTGGGACATATCATTGGCATATTTCCTTTTAAATGATTGGGAGAAGGCATGCTTCTTCATCCAATCATCTGAATTATTTCCTATCATTGTCTGATTTCCTTCTATTCTCTTGATACAATGCTACCCATGGTTGTGTTTCCTCCATGTTGTAAAGAACAAATTTATTGATGGCATCAATTTCTAAATTCATTGATGTATTCATGAAATCAAAACAAATAGTACGAGATCAAATATATGGTATCAAGTTCAATGTAAACATTTACTTTTTAGAAATTTGACAAAAGATACACGACTTACTCTTTATCATGTGTCTTTTTCCATTCATTTGAAGTACCTCCCCTTCCCTTATGTCCTCATCCCGTTGGTCATCCCAAACCATTTCACCTGTTGTTTCATTAATCTGTTTCAAGTACTCACTAGCATAATATAACAACTTGTATATTATTACCCCTCTACCATAGATCCCTCGGTTTTTTCCCTTTGTCGATCAAATCCCTTCATTTTTTTCATGTACCTCTCTAAGAAAAACATCCAATGACATGAGACCACCCAAGCTAATTCAACTTCATCAACTAAGTGAATTAGAAGATGGACTTGCAAGTCCATGAAACTCATGGACAATTCCTTCTCAATCATACAAACAATCTCAGTTATCTCTCAATGCCACTATGGAATGATAGCCATGTGAATCTCCTTTGATCTAATCCAATGTACAAATGCAAATAATCTAGATATGGCATGTTGCAAGTCCTGGAGGAAGTCATGGTTCATACAACCACACACGAGCAAATGATGATGGTAGTACAAAATAAACACATAAAAAATAAATTGACATAAAAGCGTGAGTGTATAACATATTATAACCTAAACTACAGAAAAAGAAGCATGTAATTCACATACATATCCTTAGAAATTTAGATGGTCATGTGATTTCAACCCTAACAAATGTTGTTCTCTGATGAAGCAACGTTTAGAGCCATCCATATAAAGAAGGAATCTTCACACTTAATATAAAATCCTTTGCTAGAGAAAGATCAACTTTTTTCAAAATTCATGGGACATCACCTACTTTAAAGACCAAGAGGGATCAATCTCGCCTCTACTTTCTTTTCTTGGCCAATGTTTCTTTTTAGTATTTTAATAAATAAGATCTCTCTTAACACCCAATGTGTTACTTTTTCAATGGAATTTTCCTCCATAAAGAAGATAAATCATTTTTTAATATATGCATGGGATCTAGTAAGTGGGCAATCTTAAGATGATTCTAATATGAAAGATCATGAAATACATACTTTCTTTTCATCCCAACGAGAATTTTCTTAACATATGTGTCAAAAACTTTAGGATCTTCAAACATAGGTTCTCCATTTGAATTGAAAAATTCTACAATTTCCTTCTCCTTTTCTGTGTCATAATCCAGTTTGTCGATGACAATATTTTAGGTCTTCAAGTTCTCTTTGGTTTACAACTAAAAACAATTTTTTCCCTTCTATAAGGGTGGTATTCTGGAAGGAGTGCCTAGAAGCAATCATACACCAACTTTCATAGGTGGTTGGACCACCTAGCCTTTATAGAAGGTCTCTAGAATACCCACAAGCAATCATACACCAACTTTCGTAGATGGTTGGACCACTAAGACTTTATAGAAGGTCCACAACATTTACATCCCTTATGCCCTTTTGTTACAAGACCTACATTGCTATTGTATATGAAACACGTTATCGTCAAATAATATAGTTGCATCAGATTAAGTATGTGAAATAATGTTATGGATATAAACAAATCAATCAACATTCTTACCAAAACAAACTCCTAGTCTTGGATAATCATGAGTGGTGTATGCACATATGCCACACAACATAAAAGACCTCTCTATCATGATGGGTTTTGATACATCATATACATGTATCCCTTCCTATAATTGCTTCAATTCATCAATCAATGGTTGGAGGTAAACATATATTCTCTTCACTTGTCTTCTACTAGGGACTATAAGAGCCAACATAAGATGTTCATTCTTCATGGACAACCATTGAGGGGCATTGTTATTGATCACTACCACTATTCAAATATAATAGTTGGTGTTTTGGATGGAGTGCATGTTAACTCCATCCATGGATATGCTCAATTGAAGGCTTTGTATTTCTTCCTTGAATTTATCGAGCCATGTATCCTCTATATGCTTTATGGCTATTGAATATGATAGGATCCACATAAGCCTTGGCTCACTTTTGGGTGGGTCATTCCACCTCTATAACATAGCTAATTATTTGCAATGAAAGAACCTTTGAATCCTTGGGATTATAGGCATGTGCCGCAATATATTATGAGAAGGACCATGTGTCTTTCCATTGTTTATTTATTATTTATGGTACCTATCATGCCGACATTCTAGGCATATCTCTTTGTCCACATATTTACCTCTGTATAGGATGTAATCATTTGAATAATCATGATATGATATGTACTCAACACCACTTTTTCAACAATTACTTTTTCTCCTTGTAGTTGCTAGGGAGGGCATTATCACTTGGAAGTACCTTATCTTTGAGTAACTTGCAATTAATGGACAATAAAAATGTACATTGTCCTCAATCATGCAAAAACTTCCTTTTCATCGATTATGTGATAAGATTCATTAGAATATAGAGGATTTAATGGTCATTTACCTTAGTATATCTGGGAAACACACATTTGACATACCATACATTGATTTCAAGTTGTACAGTAACATTGCTATCATTAGTTGGGTAGATCTTGGACCATGCCCAAAGAGGGGTGGTGGAAGCAAATTTTAGGCTTTTGAAGAAGGTATTGATGATATGAGCACTGTCCCCTAGATTATCTTGTTGGAATGCATGTAAAAAAAAATCTTCCATGGTATGGATATCTTGTAAGAAATCATCGATACCCACCTCTATATCAATATCTTTGTCCCCAACATGTGAAGAACCAATGTTACTGTAGACATTTTGAATTGGTGACTCATGATGTAGTGAGAATTGAATAGGTGGTTGATTCAACCATGCTTGGTATATTTCCTCTTTGAGTGTACTTGTTTAACAACTTTCTCTTGATTTGACATCGTAGTTGGGTGCACAAGTAGATGGTAGATAGGTCGCTTATTGTTAGAGTCATGATTGAAAAATGTTGAATATTAAATCGATGATATCAACAAATGCAATGCATTTAGTATGTTCAAACATTAAAAACATTTATTAGAAGCATACATTTTTTCCAATAGTACACATCCAACCAACCCCTTTATAAAGCAAATGTTGAATTAAGCAATACATTTGCATTAATTCCATTGAAACTCCAAAAATAAAATTGATCAATGATTTTTTTCTTACGTGCCAAGGAGACATCTATAGGTAGTCCCAATGCAAGCCACCTTTGATGAGTGGTTGGTGGTCTACAAAATTTATAGCTTATAAATAACTCATCACCAAGAGATAAGTTATGTATTGCATTCACAACAATAAATATGGATGCCTTCCTTTTCATAAAGAACTCTTTTCCATTGGAGTATTCCTCAAACAAACAATTTGTATTGAACAATGAACACCTACAACTATTTATTAACTCTGCAATATTCCCACGAGTCCTTGGATGGCCATCAATATATAATAGGTTCTTCCTATTAAAGATTTTGAAAGCATAATTGTCCATGCACATGCTATGCATGGAAATGCTACATTTGTATTTAACAATATTCAAGTAATCAGATCAACTATAAAGAGGACCACAAAATGGAATAAGGGTTATTCATTGTTTGGGAGGAACAAATATATATGAAAGGATAAACAACCCAAGATTTGCATCATCTATTTGAGACTTAGAAATCATATAATTATCACCACAAACAAAGAATTTAGTCCCAACATCAGGCATGAGCAAGGAGGATGGAAAAGTACATATAGAGTGGTTGTAATAGGTTTGGTATTTACTTGGTAAATGGACAAGAGAGAATTCATCGCTACCCTCCAACAATTGAACCAACCTTGGTGTGTACTTCAACATTTTTGCTCTATGTGTGTACAATTTTTTGGATCTCCTAGTAGAGATGTTTTGGGTAGTATTGATATCATACTTTAACTCACCAGAACTCTTGGTTGACTCAACAGAAGGAGACATGTTGATCAATTTAGCATGAAACATAGTTGATTTGGCTTCCAAATTAAAAAAAAAAAAAGCACATGGAAGTTTTCTTACATGTATTTTCTATATAATGACCTATTGAATCCTTGATTGCAATAGGAGGTATTAAACCATCAACTTTGGGTAGTTGATCATTAATAAAATGGGACAATGTGACACATCGAAGTTTCACATTCAACCCTTTACATTTTGAATAACTACATACTACTGAGGTGTCATAAAAGAGATATAGTTCATGAGGAAATACCATTGGCCCAGGATGGTTGCTGGAAGATGACATGTTACAACTGGTGGATTAAAGTGGTTCTCCATTTTCATCTACCATCTGTCTGTGTCGGTATCTTTTTCTTGATAAGAGCTTATGGTATTTCTAGACTAGTGGAATATCCCACGCATTTGAACTCAAACCATAATATAGATTCTACAAAATTCAATGTATAATTATTCAAATGCATGTGCAAAGGCATCATAAATTCGATTACATAATCAAAATATAAATAAAATATGGACTTACTGCAAATGGAAAGGGAAAACTTGATGAACTTGGAACTATGTGGAATGAGCTGAAATCTAAAGAATTTCCCATTTACTATTATCACTTTTTTATTCCTTGTATTTGAGGCAAAATCAAAACCAATATGTGTTAGCAACATTTGGCAATAGGCTATATAATTGAATTTCTTAGCAACATTTGGTGGGAGGCTGTAGAATCAAATCCATCAACAACATTTGTCAGGAGGCTATGAAATTGGATTTGTCGACATTTTACAGAATAGGATTTGGAAACATACTATTCTACAACAAGAGGAAATGCCACCTTTTGACCAAGTTACTCATGAAACCCAAATATCCTACCTATGTGATCTCATAATTTTGCTAAACACGTCAATTCACAAGCAAATACTAGATAAATTGAAATGACTAATAATTGATGATTAGGACAATAATTTAAGTATGGAAATTATTGAGTTGGTGTCTTCCGGACAAAATGAATTCTACTATGGTTAATCCGTAAGACACCAACTCTAAAAACTTACACCAAAGAAACCTAAAACTATGGAAATTGCTATTTGGAGGGCTTATGGAAGGTAAAATAGTTAATAAAGGATGAGCACAAGTAGGCGATTCAGGGGCTGAATCGCTGATCACCATGCAAATATAGACCAAGGATCTTGGGCTATATATATGAGAGATATTTAGAATATAAAGGGTTTTGGACATATGCACTCTCTCGATCCCCTAATAAAGAGGAAACTAAATGAGTTGGACAATTAGAAATCATGATGGTGGTGGTGTCCAAATGAATTGTAAGACTCTTGTTGAGTCAAAAAAAAATGAGTTTTCTTTTATAGCTAGGCTATGTCCAACCGCTAATAAATTCACTCAACCCCTTTATGGAAATTAGTCCATGCAAACCATAGTTCAGTGGAATCTTACCTCTAATTATGATTAGGGTCATAAATCGCATGCCAATATTTTAGCACCCACCGTGCCTTTGTCTCTACGATTGGAAATCATACAAGAAGTGCCACTTCATTGTCTTCCTGAAACTTTTCCATATTGAAATCCCCACAAATAAGCCAAGGGACATAGGGTAAGTCGTCATCAATTCAACACCAAAAAGTTTCATGCCCACTGACATCGTTAGAAGCATGGACATTAGATAGCCCTAAAATTCAATCGTTCAAGTTAAGAAGAATTCACACAAGTCATTTGGAGGGTCCATTCCCCACTCAACAATATCATTAAAAAACTTTGGAGAGACAAGGATTGTGACCCACCCTTTTACATCAATATGATATAAATAAAAGAACTCCATCTCTTGACCAAATGGATGACAAGAGAGTATGAAACATAAAACCCACAATTTTGACCTATTGTAAACAAATAATATATGTCCCATCCACTTAAATCAACAATTGGTGAACAATGTGTTTTTTTCCAAGGTCATTGAGGCTCCGAACATAAGGTCACTTTCATTAAAAACTAATGGCATTCCACAACTTTTCCTTCTTGTTCTCGAGATTGAAGAGCATCGAAGGGTTCCCAAAGTATAGAGTGTCGATACAAAAATCACCTAGGAAGGTTTGTTTCGATCATTTCGTGAGACTATTCACAAAGACATATACAATTTCTTAAGACTTTAAGAGAAGCATTGGAGAACAAGCTTGTTGACTATCGTCAACCTCATACATGGAACCATAAAATTTCTTTAAGGCCTAAGGAGATGCCAGCTTAGTATGGTCAACTATGGATGAGGCCTTGGAGGCTGAAGGATTGAGAGCTAGGGATTTTGTAGGCTACGACTTGGTTTCCTCCTTGCGACCTTTGTCCATACACCTTGCTCTCTTTAGGAGTGTGTGGAGCTTTGGGAATAGGAAGGGCCTATGAAGGCAATTCCGTTTAATTTTTTTATTTTTATTTTTAAATTGTATTTTTTTCATTATATATAAAGAAAACATGGTTTGTTCATGCAACAGTGATTACAAAATTTCTCCAGGAGGTCTTCAACGTTACTTAGTTTTGTATAGAAAACTACATAAACAAATGGGCCTATTGGCCTTTCATTCTAGATATTTTTCCATACAAACTATCTTAATAAACATATAATATGAAAATACATCCATAAAGATTAACCTTTTCCACTGCTTTGGTCTTCCAACTCCTCTGCGACTTGCTGATTGACCTCATCTTCAATTTCCATGGGGACTTGCTGGCTAGTTTCTGCCTCTGCCTCCCCTCCTTGCATTGAGCTTTTTGAGTACCGTTATTGTTCAAATCCAACGAGAGATTTTCCACATGCCAAGCTATGAACCGAGCACTCATTCAACTGCATTATGCTTCAATAGATTCCAGATGGTTGCCGAAACTGTGAAGAAGACTAGAAACAAAAATGAGAATTTCTTACCTATTCCAGCTCATAAATTTTCGTGGTTAGGGCCTAAATAACACTTCTATTTACTTTCCCTATCTCTTTATGTCACCACAAAATGCACTTAATTTCCTTCACATCTTCTCTCTCCATTTCGTTCCCTATTGTCGTTCTCGTCACAGAGAAGAGATTTACCTCCACCAAAGAAACCATGGCCAAACTCTTTCCAGGAACATGCCACCACACTTCCCACACACCTTCACAGTACTTGTGTAGGGATGCAACAAGGTGCCAAACAGAGGTAAAGGCCCTCTTCCTCCAAAAACCATTACAACTCACCTGAACCCCCTCAGATTTCCTACCCTTTGCGCAGATAAAACACAATGAAAACCCTTCCACCAGATCACAAGAGCAGAGCCACCCATGCTAAACCATACTGATTTTACCCA
This sequence comes from Picea engelmannii, assembly GCA_009831015.1. NCBI lineage: Eukaryota > Viridiplantae > Streptophyta > Pinopsida > Pinales > Pinaceae > Picea > Picea engelmannii. Next base: position 166,326 of record ML798342.1, on the reverse strand, counting down.
ACCTCTGCCATGAGAAATCCCAAATGCATCCCCCAAATCTTTCCACATAGGTTTATCATCCTACGCGTCCCTGGCTGTGAGTAAATTCTGACAAACATGCCCGTGCCTATCGATGCTCCACACTCTTGAAGATATACTCATCCATATTCTCCATCGTGTTATTAGTCCCTGCCTCAGGAAAGGGGACTATAGCATTCGCTTCACGGTCAACTGTACTTGACCACCTATTATCAACATGATTTTAACCAATAAGAAATTTAATACAAGAAAATAGATAAATAGAAAAATATAATATGTTGCAAAAAAAAATATCAAATAATTTGTAAATTACCCTGGTAAGTCATAAGTAGAATCCTGGTGGAATGCAACCCACACCCATGCTCGTTGGGATTGGTGTTTGATATTAGTCATTGGATTCAACGACTGCATTGGTGGGCCTGGGCCCCGTTTTTACTTTTCTTTCATATATAACCATTACAGTGTGATTACGTATATTAATAGTTATATGACCTTAGTGTCAATGAAAAAATTCCAATCCTTGTATTACGACACTAGTTGTATGATATGGTTAATAGGGTGTGATATGGTTAATAGGGTGATATGACTAGCACAGCCGTGAGTACTAGTCATATGGCTGGTGAACGCCGAAAGGCTTACGGCTGGCTTGTTCATCGAAGGAATGACGGTTGGCTTAACCGAACGGAGCAGTTAACATCCATGGGGCCATATGTATCTGTCCAGCTTCTTAATTGGGCCATACACATTTGTCTAGCTTCTTAATCAGTGTTATTATTTCTTAATCACTGAACGTGGCAATTTGGTGATGAGCAAGTAATTTTTTAATCTTATTTAGTAAATGTGAAAAAGTAATCACATAAACAACACTATGAAAAGTAACCTGTTTTTTACGAAACCTCATTAGTGATCCTGTGGCGCCTGACCTAGCTGCCCCGCGCCCCCGTGCTGCCTCCTGCGGCCTCCCTGCCTGGCAGCTCTGCTGTTGGGCCCCCTCGATCCAGTCTTTCCTGCCTGGCAGCTCCTGCTCCGGGCCCCCTCTCTTTGTAACCAGCCCTGCAGCGCCTGGGTCCTGCTGCGCGCAGAAAATCCGCCCACAAGGGGCTTCGGGGACTATGGAACCCCCCACGCCCCCTCCCCCGGAAGTGATCGCGTTTAAAGCATTGATTGAGTCGAACTCCAAGCGCCAACCCTCAGCCAGCCAGCAGAAGTTTGTAAAGAGGATGGATTCCATTCCCTCGGTAGCCCTACCGGAAGAAGAAACATGCAGAGCAGCTCTAAATCTCGCAGAGAAAGGTCTCATAGGTCAGTTCACCGGCCTCTGGCCCTCGCCAAAGTCGGTAGAGGAGTGGACTCAGAGGAATTGGAAGCCGTTAAT
>ML798342.1:110576-158791 GCA_009831015.1 Picea engelmannii | reverse complement strand
CCACATGGAAGGTGTCATTTCCTTTTTCTCGAAACTCACTTTTTTAACAGTGAAATACAGTCCCAAAACATCTACTCTGTCAAATACGGTCAAAACATTTACTCACTCTGTCTTCATGAAAGTTCAGATTTTGTTAACTGAACTAGGCATCATGCCTCACGCTTATAATTATGTAATTTTAAGATTTCATTTTTAATAAGTAATATTTTCAATTTCCATATAGTTAAGGGATAAAAAGAGATAAGTAGGTTGAGTTGACTTCGTTTTATTTGGTAAAAAGTTTATAAAATAGATCTACCGATGTAAACCCTAAATGTTACCTCTCGGTCTCTAGTTTTGCTAAATCCTAGTGTGGCAAAGGTGAATGTATAATAGCACTTTATATTTTGGGTTCGCTGTACACTGATAATGGTATAAAAACAACACCGTCAATTTTATTTATGGACTGGAGAATATTGGTTCCCGATTCATGCAGAAGTTGCTTTAGCACGTGGCCCGGTAGACTGATGAGATTTCCACCACATAGGGATCGATGCATGTTCTCCCATTATCAATTTATGTTGAAATCCTAAAGTTATTATTAGGACATAAATTTATAAACACTTACATTTATAAAACGAAAGTAAAAGACATAATTTTGAATACTAAGATTAGTAGGGTATATGTGTAATAATGTGGAACATATTTAAAGCTTTCTTTACAATGTTTTTAAAACTTTCCTTGATCTAGTATATTCATTTAAAAAGAATGATAAAGGTTAAATTTTGTTTAAATTAGCAATGATAAGGATTATACATTAAAACTTTCCTTAACGTAGTATATTCATTTAAAAAGAATGATAAAGGTTAGATTTTGTTTAAATTAGCCATGATAAGGATTATATTTTTGTTTAAATTGCATCTTTTTATAGAATACTCTAAAAATCATCCAAATAACAAATTTGTATAACCAAAAAAATCGTGCTAATAACACTAAAATCTTTGATCAAGGAAATCACAAATCCACACATTTGATTCAATGGAACTCGAACAGATACTGGAAACATAAAACTAGTGTCTTAGGCCAACTTAGACAAAGACTAGTGTTTCCCAATAAGTTGCAAAATTGTTCTTTACCTTTATATCATTGTTTCATGAGCTATGTTTCTTATTTTTTGGTGGAGGTATTTTTTTATTTAAATTTTAGCTATGTTGGATTGTCTAGGCGTATATATGTTGTTGCAAGTGGTATATACATTGTCCCAACATATATATCCACATCATTGAATGTTGTGCAACAAGTTGATTATTGTTCGCCCCAGTCAAAACATTTACTTCCCTTTATGTTAGTCATAATGGATAGGCCTCATTGCATATGTAAGAAATGCATATGTAAGAAGTGCATATGTATGCAGATACCAGAAATAGTGCATGTGTAGTTTTTTTTAACTTACAACACCCCATCTAACGAATAACGATAGCCCAGTACAAGACTGGGGATGTCATCCTCTTGTTGGTTGCTGGTAGAACTACACAACCAGTGAGCAAAAAAAACGAAGATAGAGAGATGGGACGAGATGAATTCCAACCAAGAACAGAGAAAGGCTCGCCTACACTAAACAAACATCGAGAGACAAAGATCCCTAAGTCAAGTTTGGGCACGAACCGAAACCGAACTGCCCAGAAATGGACATAGGTCATTGATAAGATTTGCATTTATTCTTTTAATCTTATCTAGTTGTGAGGTATGTGCTTTTGAAAAAAGAAAGAGGATCAATAAACATAAAAACAATATGATATTATTACGCTACCATAATATACAAAGGAATAAAATTATTCAATTTTAGTGTATAAATATATTATTTATACAATCCTTCATAATCGACCACAAGTTGGAGTCTCTGTATAAAGTTAACTGAAAAAATCGTGATGATTGAATGTGATGTGAGAATGTGGAGGTAGTGGCTAGACCCTAGGCTTGATGAAAGAACCCAAGAGCTGGTTGAACACAAAGAGGCTGGTAAAAAAGAAGTTACCCAAAAACATACGGGAATATGTGCTTCTTACCATGGCGGCTTCGTGCATGCAGATCATGGATGGCTTATGTTAACTAACGGTTTCTGGGACATCGACTTTATCTGTCCTATAATGCCTTATGTTAACTGATGGCTTCTTGTTTGTTTGGGAACCAATAATAGTCCATCATTCCCTACTGGTCATTGCCAGTCATAACTGGACTGGTATGTATAAAGTTAACTAAAATCATTTGTTAAAAACTATTTTTTTTTTTACATTTGATTTGAAGTACGAGACTAAGCACACAAATATTCTTTATATTTTTTTTCATATGCCACTCACTTACTGATTTGAAATACAAAACTAAATTCACAAATATAACAAAGAGGCAGGGACTAGCTGTTTTGCAACTATTTCCCTTGTTTGTATAATGATCACACAACTATCCACGTTGATATGACCGATCATCAGTTAATTAAGGGAGGGGGGGGGGGGGGGGGGTGGATTGTTCCCCATTTTTCTCCAATTTCCCTTATTTGAATGAAGCTGCTAGCTTGGCCTAGGTGTCTACAATATCATTTAAATACCTCTGGATGTGGTAGAAGGAGATGTACTCTAATTCTTGAGCAAGTGTTTTGATTCGGGTCACAATGTTTTTTAATTGATACCCCCTAGCTTTGAGTTGAAATTATGGCTCGGGTTATGAGCAAAGAATCTCTTAACACCATCAAATATTTAATCCCTTGCATTTTGGTCAAGTGTAGGCCACACCATCTTGAATAAGCCTCGCTAAATTGTTAACCCCCTGCCCAAGACCCCAAGCATAATTTTCTAGTTCGTTCCCCCTAGGATCGAAGAGACTCCCACCCACTCTTGCCGCCCCTAAATTCCATTTCAATTTCAACATGTGCCATGAGAAAGAAATATAGAATGTGATGCTCTGGTGGCAATCTGCTTAAGACTGACTAAAATTGTATGGATAGGTCAGGGACATTAACCCAAACTAGGGGGGGAGTCATGTTTCTTTTTTCCAGTTAAGAAGTCACAAGACCAATGGTTAAGGACCATGAGGTTGTTCTTGCATATACAAGGACTAAATTCATTATCTCCTTTATTGGGAATGGTCCTTGAACTAGAACAAGAAAAATCCCTTAGTCAAGATTCACGTGTGTGATGCCAACTATTTAACTTCGATACCTCGTGGACCTAGTTTAAAATAATCTCTTTAGGTGGCACACTTCCAACAAAATAACCCAAAACATAACCTACCTAGAACGCATGATAAAGGCTAGCATACTCGAGATCAAAGAATATAATTAATAATATCAAGAGGAGAGTCATCACCTCACAGTACACCTTCAACACAAACTTTCGATGAGCCTTAGATGCCATCACTAGCCACAGGTTTAGGCTTGCCACTGTGAATTATTATGGAAAGGTCAGGGGAGGCCATTATGCCTCACCTTATGACAAAAAGTAATTGGCTTGATAGACCAACCCAACTACATTCATTAGTGAAAATATAGTACAAACGTACCACACATGGCCAAAGATCACAATCTTCAAGCCATACCTTAAAACCCTAACAAAACAAATATTATTCTCAAATATCTCATTAAAGATATGGATGAAAAGAGAATAACTTCAAAATAGTGGGATAATTGTATCATTCTAGGTCAATAATATTTCCCAAAGGGGCAACAAACTTCCCATCACATCTGAGTTGGGATATTATGGCTATTTGAAAGATATAATGAAGTTAGACTTCAAATCCTTAAAAATGGTTCTCTTTATGGAAAAAATTTACATACTTTTGCTACAAGGATTTGAAATAATCTTTATTGAACATGATAATGGATTTATTGTGATTAATACAACTAAGCATAAGCTAAATACAAATTTGCATGCCCTTCCAAACCAATGTGACCAAGTCTTTGGATGATCATCCTTTTTTAGATACACTCTTAGGAAAAGACCTATAAAGTATGTACAAGAAGATATTGTAGGCAATAATTACCAAGAAGAGGGAGAGTAGGAAGAAGTTTCATATGAAGAAGGTGTCTAAGTAGTTGATCTCAAATGGAGAAAGATCGATCACTTCTCTAGGGTCATGTTGAAGAAGATGTTGAGATGCATTCCAATATAGATGACAATGTAGTTCTTGATGGCAATGATATTCCATGTACGCAACTTGTTGGGCCCTTGATTTGTACCATTTTCCCATCCATTTACCCTATTTTATCGATACTCTAAGTCAACTTTTACCCTCTTTTGACAATATATTTCATGTGTCTTCATGTTTTAACACAAGGTACAACATTTTTATGCATTACATTATTTAAGTAGTAATATAGGATGTTAAGTGGTTTCTTACTTGATCTTGGGTTTACTAATGAGATTCCTTGGAAGCATATACTTGCAGGTTGATAAGAGGTTATGTTCATTCAAGGATTTGATGTTGTTACTCCTTTACATGATCAAATGATGTCCCTTTTCGATATGTTGCTACTTCTAGATGTTGTCGATTCTTGAACCACAATGTTTCCACTTCCACGATTTCGTTGATACTTGAGCATTTGGTCTTTGATCAATGCTCAAGTATAGGAACAGATAGATGCCAACGTGGCAAGGACGAGTCATCAAAAGTGACATAAGCACCAACTGTTGTAACTACTTGTGGTTTTGATGATGTAACAAAATACTCTATTTTGTACATCGGTTATAACAATACGAATGCGCAACATATCTTGTGCTATGTATTGATCAAATCAAAAATTCTAATTATAAATATTGTTATATGGAGATGTATAAATAATAGGATCCCTCTCGGGTTGAGGGGGTGGAATGAGAAGAGAACAAAGTGTGTAGCAGAGTCTGGTGAACTCATTGTATCATCCTTTTTATAATATATGAGTATGTTGGTTCATGCCATCTGAGTATTCATTTGTGAGTTGTTTCAGCAGCTCTGATTAGTGAAGGAAGAGCCCTCTTCACTAATTAGGTGCTACAATTCTATTTATTCATTTAGTATATTATCATAGATTGTTTCACAATTTCAATTGTTGTAGTCATTTTTTTCATGTGAGTTGTTACTTGTTCCCGATCTTTGTTAATTCTGCGAGTTGTTACTTTCTCTTGATTAGTGTTAATTGTATCGGTTGTTACTTGTATAGTTTGATTGATTATTAGAAGGAATCAAGGATTTGTGTCATTATTGTTACTTTTGGTTGAAGTTTTGTTGAGGTTTGTGCATCATTGGATTTCTTCTGATAAATAGATTTTCTTTTTAATTATAGCAGGTGCATTCTCTTTAAAACCATCAGGAGTTTGTGGATTGATTAGAGGCTTTATTGGGTTGTTTACATTTAATTTCTTACCAACAAGAGTTGTGTGGATTTAGAGTGACTTCCTTTCGAATGCATGTTGTGTGAGTTAATTGTGATATTCTTTTTAGTCAAGGGTTGTTTGGATTGAGTGCACGATCATTTAGAATCACTAGCATTATATAGGAAACTGAAGCTTGCATAGAATTTTCACTTAGCCTTGAAATAAAAGACGACCCCTAGTTTGAAAATTAATGTGTGTGTTATTCAGTTGTCCTAAAAAGAAATTTATTTTGGCGCCCGTCGGGGAGGTTATAAGGGCGCAAGAGTACAACTTAGTGTTGGATTAGCTACATTATCTCTGGTACTACTAGGGCTTGAGAAGTAAAGACAAAAGGTACGAACCTACACATATATCATCAACCCCTGGGTTATCCCTGATAGACTCTCATCCCACCTGCACCAGAGCATATAAATTGCATGGGTGATAAAGCATATAGGATTCATGAATAGAGGTATAAGAAGAGGAAGTCCCTTGAAAACTAATAAACCTGTAGGTAGAGGAGGTCAAGGACAAAAGGATCAAGGCAAAAGAACATATATATAGGAGATTATCTCAAAGGCAGAATCAAAATCTTGCAATGCTGCAAAAGTAGCATCTCATGTAAGCACCGATCATCAAAATCCCAAGAGTAATTATGTTGAGACAGTCGAAGTCGAGCTAAGAAAAGAATCATGGGCACAAGGAGAACCTCATGTAGTAGCAGAACCTGAGCTTCAAAATTTGGCAGAGAGATGTGGGTAAACGAGGGAATTTATACCAGATTATCAAGGTCCAATGCGTGGAGCAACCCCTGAAATTCCTATTTTAGACCAAGGAAGTGACGCCAAACCTTCAACACTTGCGATAAAGAAACATGCTTCACCTAAGAAAGTACCTCCTCACTTCAGAATCCCATAAGAGTATTGGAGGCTGTGGGAAAACATGGATGATACAACCTCTACAATTGAATTCCCTATTGTTAATATGCATGGAGGTGCGCCTATGAAGCCAATTTCTTTATCACCCCTTCCTAATTTTCATGGAATCACCACTGAAGATCCATATGCCTTCCTATTCAAATTTGATGTACTATGTTGGAGATACGACTATACCACTGATTTGTAGAAGCTGAAATTTTTCCATGCCACCTTGAAGGGAGCAACCCTGAGATGGTTTATGGGTCTCAGTAGTGGTACTATAACCTCTTGGGATGACATGAAGAAAAAATTCATCGAGAAGTATCAAGAATACTGCATATCTCGAGAGCTTAGGGAATAAATATTCAAAATGACACAAAAAGAGGACGAGAACCTGGAGGATTACGTAGAACGGTTCCAATATAATCTGCAGAGATCCTCACGCACTGCTTTGGGTGGTGACATCTTAAAAACAATTTTGATCCGAGGAATGTGAGATGAATGGTTGGATATGTTGAATCTAATGGGAAAAGGGGATAACTCTAAGGAAAGTTATGAGGCAATTTGTGATCTGTGCAGAAGATGTTCAAGGGGGATATCTAGAAGCAAACTGGGAATCAGGGAATTCCCCACCAGAGCCACAAAGTCAACAAATGGGGGAGTAACTCACATGGATATTGGGAATTTGTTGGAATATTTTAACACCGACATCCTCGGGATGCTATCTTCATAGTTGGATGTGTTTCAAGCTAAACAAAAACAATTGGAGGCCGAGAAAGCACTTGCCATTTTCTGTCTGAAATGTAGAACAAAACGCTCTTCAAGGGAATGTTCAATGAATGTTGTCGAAGTATGTATAATTTGTGATCAAGATCATCCTATAGAATCATGTCCATCTTTACCTGGGATAAAGGTGGTCTACCGGGGAACCAATGAAGAAGTTGAACCAGCTTACTTTCTAGATTCAAGGAATCCATGGCAGGCATGACCTCCAGGTATGAATCAAGATCCTTCTACATTTGTCAATAATTGGAATAGTCAGTATAATCCTCAACACCCACAACTTTTCAATCCTCATTAGTAGAGCCCCCAAAAATTTCAATATCCCTCACTTTGGGTACAGTGGTCGGCCCAACCAGTTCATAATTCCCCTTGGCCACTAAACTAGTGAAATCCCTCTTTCCCTATACAACAATTTCCATCACCCCAACCATAGTTTCATTTACCATTACCTCCACAATTTCCTATGCAACCACAGTTGCAACTTCTTATGAATGCGCCAATGAATACCTCAATGAATGTTCCTGTGATTTGACCTCAACTACATTTACAAGCTAATTTGAATCCAAACAATAAGATGGTTCAACAGGTTGAAACATCAACCTTCCCAACCTATAGTATTGGCCCTCTTGTATGTAACAATGTACACCTTAGGTCTGGGAGGTTAATTCTACCAAAAAATTCACCAATAATCACTAAACAGTTGGAGGACGAACCCCTATCTCCTGAAACAGAGCAACATCATGAAGGAAATGAAAACTCTACACATGTTGTAACTCTAGGAGTAACAACAACAACGCAACACACAATTGTTATTGGCCCAACTCACACTCAATCTATTACTCCTCCATATCCAGAAAGGTTGGTAATAGCTAAGATACCCCCACAACCTGAATTTAACCTATTGGGAGAACTCCAGAACTTGTGCATTAAAACCCCGTTGTTACAAGCAATATGGGATGTACCAATTTACACTAAGATTGTTCGGGAGTTGTGCCTTAATAAACCAGGAAGGAAACCCAATGAACCTCCCTCTATCTATGTGTTGGGAAAACTGTCTAACTTGATTATGGGTAGGGACACACCCCTCAAATATGATGACCCTGGGAATCCGACGATCACTGTTAAGATCCAAGAGAAAACTCTTTCCAATACATTAGTAGATCTGGGGGCAGTTATTAATATCATGACTAAAGAAACCTGGGAAATGTTAGGATCTGCAACCCTTAGACCAACCCACACAGTCCTTGAATTGGTTGATTGATCCAACATTCAACCAAAAGGTATCCTAGAGGACGTTTTTATCTGAAGACCAATATGGATTGGTTCTCTCTCTTCGAACTCCAATAGTTTTTCATAGTTTGTTAATTAAACAAAATTTCCAAATTAAAAAAAAATTGTATTATACCTTACGTAGGAACTTATCTCTTTTCCTTTGCTATGCAACCATACACTATGACCGAAGTCTTCAATTTCAGTAGCTAACTCCTTCATCATATGACCATATGCTAAGAACCAAAGGCTTATGCGCAGGAGTACATGATCAATATGGGATGTTGTTCTGGATCTCAGATCCTTTCTAGACCGTTGATTAAAACTCAATACAAATCGTTGGCCACCACTGGACCTGATGTTAGCCTGACGTATCTCAACGTTGGGAAATCAGGACTTTTTATTCCCTCCAAAACCTTCAAACCTCTAATGGCCATGGTCCACTGTGACGAGGGTCATCGATCTTTGGTTCCAAAGATTTAATCTCAACCGTCCAATCTTATAAAGGGTTTCCTGTGTGGGCCATGCCAGAACTGTTTGTGGAACCATGCAGACAAATAAATGAATCCCACATATTTCGGGCCCCGAACTGCGGGGTCTCGGATGATCCGAAAAGATCTTTTAAATGACAATGGTTGAGTTATTTAGCATGTGTTAATTAACCATTTAGGAAGCTTAATGAAAGACGAATAAGTATAGAAGAATCATAACATACATATGCACATATACATATATGAAATAAAGCATAAACAACAGCAAACCATAAACACCAATGTGATAACGGAGTTCGACAATCTCACCTACGTCTCTGGGCCTTTGTCTCAGTGGGTGGGGGTTTCTTATTTCTGTTCAAAGCTCAATAAGTACATCACAATAGTGCCAAAGGGTTACAAAACTGATCTAGTATTGGTCTACCAGATCTTAAGAATCCGACAGAAGAAATGACACTGAAATCAGATGACCGGAGCTCCCACAAATGGCCTGCAAAGGTGCGCTCCTCAACAACTTCCCTACATAAAAATGGATTTGGCTTGGAAAATCTTCAGCATAAACCTGCTCTGAATCTCTTCCTATGTCCTCAAAAAGGCCTGGTTTATATAGATATGAAGTTGGTAACCATCTCCCAACTTCCTCCCAAGATCTGGCCTAAAAAAGGGCCCAATATCCCCCAAAAAGGGCCAAAAATCTCCAAAAACAATTGAATAAATCAATTAAAAATCTTATGCTATAGTTAAAAAACCCACTTCAACACACAATTTGGGTGCATCCCCTTCAGAAAGGGCTCATGGTCATTTTAGGTGCCCCCACATGGCCAAGCGCTAAGCTGGGTGCGCTGGCCCCTCACTTCTCGACTCCCAGTTCTATGTAGTGTCCATATGGCCCTGTATAAAGAATCCACGCACCAAATGGTTGGATAAGCCCCCGATGGAAAAGCCCATGGACTAGCACCCATGCTGAGGTCGACGGTTCAAACCTTACATAGTTCCAAATAATTTTTGCAATGAAACTAACCAATCCATGGGTGCCACGTGGCAACCCATGTCTGGGCCATGTGGCACCACCTCATTCGTCTAATTCTGATGCCACGTGTCAAGCGTCGATTGGACCAACTATGCCACACATGTATTCCACGTCACTCTGCCACTGTACCTGCCATTGGACCTTCCATGTAAGCATCGTATGAACGTGCCACATGTCACCCTTGTAGTGGTTACACATGTCACTCCATGATTGGTCCACCTGTATCTGCCCGACACGTCATCCATCTGTACGCCTAGTCAACCTGCCACGTCAGCTATACGAAACCTACCACATCATCGCCAACTGTTCTTTCCACGTCAGTTGTACGTCCGTACGACCTGAACAATCATCTTCCACGTGGCACTGTACGGACTGTACAGACTATACATTCATCATTTTCTGCCTGTTTGACAAAATGAAAAGATTGCCATATCTGGAGCATACGATGTCCATTTGAGCCCATTCAAGTTGCATTGGGTTCGTATCTATGAGGCCTACGCACACACCCATTTTGAAGCCATTATGAGAACTTTGATTTTTAGGCCTTTCTGAGCCCCATCAAGCTCCTGGATCCAATTTTGGATCACACCTCCCCACTAAAGAACCTTTTGGTCCCCAAAAGGTTATTGACCAATCATCAAGCTTAGGATAGGCCACTCGACTTGTTCTCTGTCTTTGAACTATGTCCTGTGCACCTGTCTCATCAAGATCAACTGTAACACAATCATGGCAATTGACAACATATTGTTAGCCATTTGAACCCTGTCACTTCTTATTGAAGCCACTATCATCCATGTAGAAAACATTACTAATGATAACATAAAAAATATGACTGCAAATGAGCTTATATGTTTGTAATATTTGCACGACCTTAGCTTGTCTTGAAGCAAAGTGTGATTGATTTTCCATTCTACAATCATCTCATGTTCTTGCTTAAGATCGATTATTTGATTTGAAACAATTATAGGTGTGTTGCTTGCTTGAGCTGTCTTCTTTAATTGTTCCATTGTTTGAAGAGTTTTATTTACCTTTACATGATGAGCATGAACCACATATTCTTGACCTGCTTTGGTTAAATGATATTGATTCTTTTCCCTGTGGTATATTTCTTTACGATCATACAAGTATGGACTGCCTAAGACCATTCCACATTCACTTAGTGGCACCACATCACATATTACCTCGTCCACATACTTATATGAAATTGAAAATTTTAATGTTCATTGTTTGGTTATGTGCATTTGATGATTGTTGCTTATCCATTTAAGTGTGTAAGGCTTATGATGCATCTGTGTTTTTAACCCCAATTGCTTAACCAATTCCTCTGAAATCAAGTTAGATTGAGATCCACTATCTATCAATGTGTCAACCTTAGTGTGTCTCATGATGACCCTTAGGTGAAACAAGTTACTTCTACATTCAAATCCTTCACCAATTTTACTTGTCATACCAACCAATGAGACCTTAGATTCATCCCCTGAATCCGATCCTAAGTCCGTGGGTCATGTTGTCGTTGCAACTGTTTTCCTCCCTTTCTTTTCCTTGAACCACTTCGGTCTCTTCTCGGGATGCAATTGCCAACAACGGTCCTCATGATGCCCCTCTTTCTTGCAATGCTTGCAAGAGGGATTCTCTTCCTTTCTTGCCACTGAATTTGACTTCTTGCCATTCCACTTCCTTTTGTCCTCTTTCCTAGAAGACGATTCCCCTGATACACCAACACCTGTTTTCCCTGCTTCAATGTATGTCACTTAAACATAAACCTCATCAAGATTAGTTGGTCCAAAGATGACTACAATGTTTCGAATATGTACATGTAAACCTCCTATATACTTCATAAGAGTTTCTTGGGTATGTAAAGGAATATCTAACATCAATGCCATTTTACGAAATACATCTGTGTATTCTTGCATTGTTTGTCCTTTTATTAGTTTTAATGCTTGCCATTCAATTAATGCTTTCTCTTTATAACCCAAAGGATATAATTGTTTTCTAAGTGCAAAAGTAAAACTTTGCCATGATGAAAATACATTACCCACTTGTTGCGTGCCATTTTTCAACTTGCTTTGCCACCAGATGAGTGTTGTGCCTGCAAGTCTCAATGATGTCAATTTGATTTGTGTGGCCTCATCCTTGATCTGTTGCACACTATAATAAACCTCCATCTGTATGACCCAGTTTTCAAGTCTCTCTACATTAACTTCACCATCATACACTTGTAATTCAAATTTAACATCAAGTTTTAATAAAGGCATTTCATTCTTATGTTTATGGACATGCTTCTTTGCATTGGATTTATAACTTGAACTTGAAGAATAAGGAGAAGAAGGAGGTGACACTAGAGGTGAAGGAGGAATTTGAGGAGGATCGTCTCCTTATTCACCTTTTCCCTTTGAAGATTCACCCAGATTTGGTCTCTTCCGTTCCAAGTAATCCTCATACAAAACCTTCATCATCTCTGACATGGCGAAGAAATTTTTTCGAAACTCTTTCTCATCCTGAGAAAGTCCCTCTTTCGATGCCATCTTCTCACTTTGAGAAGTTCTCTTTCTCAATCCAATCAATGGATTCTCTTCCACAAGATCTCCTTCACCATGATGTATCTTTTCCCTGGTTAACATGAAAAACTCAAACCCAAATGTCAGCTAGATCTGATACCACTTGATCTGAAAATATCTTTTAAATGACAATGGTTGAATTATTTAGCATGTGTTAATTAACCATTTAGGAATCTTAATGAAAGAGGAATAAGTATAGAAGAATCATAAAAAACATATGCACACACACACACACACACACACACACACACACACACACACACACACACACACACACATATATATGAAATAAAGCATAAACAATAACAAACCATAAACACCAATGTGATAACGGAGTTCGACAATCTCGCCTACATCTTCGGGCCTTTGTCTCAGTGGGCGAGGCTTTCTTATTTTTGTTCAAATCTCAATAAGTAAATCAAAACAGTTCCAAAAGGTTACAAAACTGATCTAGTCTTGTTCTACCAGATCTATAGAACCCAACAGGAGAAACAACACTGAAATCAGATGGCCAGAGCTCCGAGAAATGGACTGCAAAGGTGCATTCCTCAACAGATTCCCTGCATAAAAATGGCTTTGGCTTGGAAATTATTCAGAATAAACCTGCTTTGAATCTCCTCCTATGGCCTCAAGAAGGCCTAGTTTATATATATCTGAAGTTGGTAACCATCTCCCAACTTCCTCCCAAGGCCTAGCCTAAAAAATGGTCCAATATCCCCCCAAAAGGGCCAAAAATCTCCAAAAACAGCTGAATAAATCAATTAAAAATATTATACTATAGTTAAAAACCCCACTTCAACACAAAATTTGGGCACAACCCCTTTAGATCGGGCTCCTAGTCATATTAGGTGCCCCCACATGGCCAGGTGCTAAGCTGGGCGCATTGGCCCCTCACTTCTCGGCTCCCTGTTCTATGTAGTGGCCATATGGCCATGTATAAAGCACCCACACGCCAAATGGTTGGATAAACCCCTGATGGAAAAGCCCATAGACTAACACCCATGATGAGATCTCTGGTTCAAACCTCACAGAGTTCCAAATAATTTTTGCAATGAAACTAACCAATCCATGGGTGCCACGTGGTAGCCCATGTTTGGGCCACGTGGCACCACCTCATTCGTTTAATTCTGATGCCATGTGTCAAGCGTCGATTGGACTAGCTCTACCACACGTTCTTGGCACGTCACTCTGCCACTATACCTGCCACTGGACATGCCACATAAGAACCGTACGGATGTGCCACATGTCACCCTTGTAGTGGTGACACGTGTCACTTCCTGATTGGTCCACCTGTACCTACCCAACACGTCATCCATCCATACACCTAGTCATCCTGCCACATCAGCTATACGGACCCTGCCACATCATCGCCAACTGTGCCTGCCACGCCAGTTGTATGACCGTACGACTTGTACAGTCAACTGTCATGTGGAACTGTATGGACTGTACAGACTATACAGTCCTCATTTTTTTCTTGTTTGGAAAAATGAATAGATCACTATATAATCATACAACGTCCATTTGAGCCCGCTCAAGTTGCATTGGATTCATATCGAGGAGTCCTACTCACACATCCATTTTGAAGCCATTATGAGAACTTTGATTTTAGGCCTTTCTGAGCCCCATCAAGCTCCTGGATCCAATTCTGGATCATTGGACCTCCTTGTGTTAAACTTCTTGTACCTTGTTGATACGCATTGATTCTACATCGTCAATCTACCACTTCAATCAACGGTTAGATATTTCTCTTGTGGGTCCCCTTTTTATAACTCAACGATGTCATTTAAAACATGATCACCATCGATCCTATCGTGATTGACGGTGGATTGTTATTCTCCTTATAATGCCTTTCCTTGCCATTCCACTTATGCCACATGTATCGAACTGCAAGACTTCAGGATTTCAGGCCTATTCAAGCGACAAGAAAATGTTGATGTGCCGAAATTCCATGAACCATCGATCTAATCCTTCTGATTCGATCTTGGACGTCCACATCTCAAACCATACATACACAGGGGTTTATACACGGTTTTGGTTTAGAATTGGAATTCATTTGAATGTGATCCTTTCGCCTGCATTCACAAAATGATTTGTCGTTGCTTCTTTAACACATATGAACTCAATCCAAAATATATATGAACACAAATTCACAACTGAGTTTTATTAGAACGATTGAAGGAATAAGAATACAACAGGAAGGCTCAATTCCTTCTTGATCACTGCACACTTCACACACTCACTCCGCACTCCTCTCACACACTCATACACCACTCTGGTATCGCCTTTCAAGATTTTAATACAATAAGGACCGGATCGATCCAATCCACAGAGATAAGACCTATTATGATCCTAAAAGGTAGGATCTGATCCTAAAATATTCATGATTTATCTAACTCTTCCACCTCCTATTACATTCATGGAAAAATTGTCTTCTTCTCGAACAACCTAGACTATTAAAAATAATTAAAATGAAACCGACTTCCTCTCAGAAAGTTCCTAAGACCTTAGAGGTCAATTATTAAATTGTTGTAGAATATGCTCATGCATCAGATTCCTAGGGAAGATAAGACTTGTTTTTGGGCTTGTTGTAGTAGTTCTTCAATACTTGTACCATACTTAGATATTTCTATTGTTGTCATCCACATGGCATATTCAAGTGGTTGTCCTTTCCACTTGATCAAGTACTGAAAGTACTCTTTACCCCTTGGCTTCTTTACTACCTTTTGGTGCAAAATAGATTCAATATTATTCTACTATGTTATAGGTAGTTGTCTCTCCCAGTCAATGGTCTGAATGTTTTCACTGTTAGGTGCATCTGCGAAATTGTCTGTTGGTTCCTTGAAAGGGTATAAATCTAATACATTAAAGATTGGATAAATTCCAAGGTTACCTAGAAATTCTATTTCATAAGCATCTGAGGAAAATTTTCTTAACACTTTACATGGCCCAATCTTTTTAAGTTTTAATTTGTTATATTCCCCCCTAGGAAACCTTTCTCTTCTGAGGTGTTCCATGACCAAGTCTCCAACTTCAAAATCCATTTGTCTTCTCTTCAAATCTTCCTTCTATTTGTACTTGTTGTTGTTGTCTTGTACCTGCTGCTTGACCCTTTTATGCAATTCTTGCATGCTTACTGCAAAATCTTCACTGTCAACACTTCTAATTTTTTTTCCTAGAATCCTTAACTCATAAATTACTCTAGGATGCATTCCATACAAAATCTGAAATGGACTTAATCCCGTGCTTCTATTAGGTGAATCATTATATGCAAACTCAACTTATGCAAGTACCTGATCCCACTATTTATGATTCTCACTTACCATACATCTGAAAATATATTCCAAACTTTTATTTACCACCTTTGTTTTCCCATCAGTTTGTGGGTGGTACGCTGAACTAAAGTTAAGATTGGTTCCTAAATTTTTCCACAAAGTTCTCCAAAAATTACCAACAAATTTTGTGTCTCTGTCAGAAACAATACTTTTTGGCAATCCATGCAACCGAACAACTTCTTTGAAAACAAATCTGCAATGCGAGTTGCATCCTTGGTATTCTTACAAGCTATAAAGTGTGTCATTTTCTAGAATCTATCAACAATCACATCAATTGAATCATTACCTTACCGAGTTCTTGGAAATCCTAACACAAAGTCCATACTTATAGAGTCCCATGGTCGGTTTGAGATTGGCAATGGATGATACAATCCAATATTTTGTTTCCTTCCTTTCTCATACTGACAAACCCTACATCTTTTAACAAATTTCTTGACATTAGTCTGCATGCTAGGCCATAAATAAAATGTACTAAGATGAGCAAATGTTTTGTCCTATCCAAAATGTCCTGCTAATCCACCACTGTGCTTTTCCTTCAATAGGTTTTCCCTCATTGAACATCTTGGAATGCATAATTTATTTCCTTTAAACAATAAACCTTATTAAATCATATAATCTAACCATGGAGTTCTGCCTCTACTTACTGGATTTTCACAGACTGCATACGCATCTTTAAAATCTACATCATCTTTATACATCACTTTCAACTCATCAAATCCTACAACATTTACTTGAAACTCTTGTAAAATCAAACTGACTATGCTCAATGCATCTACTACCTTATTTTATGGCCCACTTATATGCTTAATAACAAAAGTGAAATTTTGCAAGAACTCAATCCATTTGACATGTCTTTGATTAACTTTGTTTGGTTACTAATATACTACAAGGCATGATTATCACTGTAAAGAAAAAATTCCTTTGGTATGAGGTAATGTCTTCACTTCTTTAGTGCTTGAATAATTGCATAAAACTCCTTGTCATATGGAATATATTGCTTCTTTGCTTCATTTAATTTCTCACTAGAATAAACAACTGGTTTCTTTTCCTGAATTAGAACAACTCCTATTGCAGTCACACTTGCATCACATTCAAATTGAAAGAGTTTTTTAAAATATGGCAGTGCTAAAATTGATTGTTCTATTATCTTCTTCTTTAATAATTTAAAACTTTTATCAGTTGCTTCTGTCCATTTAAATGGTTTTTTGGTTCCTTTAATGGTTTCTATAATTGGATCACATATTCCACTAAAATTCCTGATGAATTTTCTATAAAATATTTCCAAGCCATGAAAACTTCTTACCTCAAAAACATTCTTTGGAGTAGGGCAATTTATTATAGCCTTTACCTTTTCTTGGTCCATCTTCAAGCCTTCTCCAGATATCACAAAGCCCAAATAAACCAATTATGTCTTCACAAAATTACACTTTTTCAAATTGATCTGTAGCTTCTCTTGTTATAGTTTATCTAAAACCAGCCTGAGGTGTCTCAAGTGTTCTTCCCTAGACTGGTTGTAGATTAGACTATCATCCAGATAAACTAAAAAAAATTACCAATAAATTCTTTAAGTACTTCATTCATCAATCTCATAAAAGTGTTATGGGCATTTGTGAGTCCAAAGGGCATTACCATCCATTCATACAATCCATCATTTGTTTTAAATGTTGTTTTCCATTCATCTCCTTCTCTAATCCTGATATGATGATACCCACTTTTCAAATCCAATTTTGAAAAATATTTAGCACCACTTAAGCAATCCATCAAATTATCAATTCGGGGTAATGGAAATCTATACCTGATTGTAATTTTGTTTATTGCTCTGGAATCTGTGCACATTCTCCACCCTCCATCTTTCTTTGGGCTTAGCATTGTAGGAACTGCACATGGGCTCAAACTTTCTCTGACCATACCTTTATCTAATAACTCTTGTACCTGATTTCTTATCTCCTCATTCTCCTGTGGGGTAATTTGATATGCTACTTTATTTGGAAGCTTAGCCCCTATAATCAAATCTATATGATGGCTGATACTTATCAATGTAGGTAATTCATTTAGTAAATCATCAACTACAATATCAACAAATTCATCTAACAAATATTTAACTTCTTCAAGAAGATCATTTAAATTTGTGTGATCCAAAATGGATCCAAAAAGGCCAAAAAATCAAAGTTCTCCGATTCAAACGAAACCAGCGCCATCACGTAGTTCTCATCGCGCCAATTCTGAAAGTATATTTGGTTTCAGAAATGGACATCGTATGGCAAAGATATCACGTTGTGAAGATTTCTCCAAACAACAAAAATGTCAAAGTTCAAAGTGAACAATCAAAGGTCATACTACTGACGTCTTCATGACACGTGGCAGCACCAGGACATGCCACATGGCAGTCATATTTGGCATTTTTAGCGGTTGTTGTGGCAGACACGTGGACTGTACGGACACTGATGTGACAGTCCGTATGATGATGTGGAAAGTCTGGATAGTGACACGTGATAGGGTACGAACGTGACATGAAATACATGTGGCAGGCTACGGTTGTGACAAGTGGCAATACGGTCCGAGGTGACAATGACTGTGCAGTCAATTGGGCAACTGACTAGGTTGGTAAGAGCTAGTGGCAGGGTGACATGTGGCCCAATCCAGTGGTACCACGTGGCACCCTGGGTTAGGCCAATAAGGGCTGAGTTAAAAGTTTTTTATCGCCTCTGTAGGATTCGAACTTGTAACCTCCAGGCTTGGGAACGACCTAATAATTGATGTTCTAACCAACATACCGCATTCGTTGCTTGTTAAAACATGTGACATAGAATCCTTTTGTTATCATGCTGAGCTGAGGATAAGGGTAAGAGCCCAGTCGATGGGGCTACCCCACTGACCAAGGCGTGTATGACCAGGAGTCAAGGACCAAGGGTTAAGTTCCAGGGGGTTACTCTAATTTAGCTTCGGGACATATGGCTTATCCACACGACCAAGAGTCGAGAATCATGGGCATGGGTGCTATTTGGATCTGGCGCTCGACCACATGAATTCCATATGACCAGGAGCGTGAAGGAAAGGGGCGCGTGCCCAATATTTTTTCTGGAAAGTGGGTTTTCCACTTTAGAAAATGTTTTTTTTTATGATTTTATGCCTTTTTAATGGGATTTTGCCCAGTTTTGGAGGATCTAGAGCCCAACTTAAGGCCAAATCTTGGGAGGAAGTTGGGATGTGACCCCCAACTCAAATTTTATTTAAACCAAACTTTTTTGCAGGTTCAGAACAACAAAATGATGAAGAATTTGTGAAATCCAGGCTATTTTTATGTAGGGAAGCTAGAAGAGTAGCTGAGCTTTGGAGGCCATTTATGGGAGTTCTACTCCACCTTTTTCAGTGTCGTCTCTTGCATCAAGTTCCTAAGACAAAGAAAAACACAACTGAGTCAATCAGAAACCTAAATGATGTAATTTTGTTATATACTTTGAGCATAGAATATTAATAAAGAAGCCTCCCCCACTGAGACAAAGGCTCGAAGACATAGGCAAATTTCTGAATTTCGTTATCAACTTTTGGTGTCTTAAATATGCTTATGATTTGTTGTATTTACTTATTTATGTGTTGGAGATTCTATTATTAAGCTTCTTCTCCTTATTATTAAGTCTTAATTGGTAAAATTTTACACACAACATACTTAACCATAGTCATTTAAAAGATCATTTCGGATCAAGAGGTATCAGAGCAGGTTGACAGTTGGTTGTTTTTTAGTATGCATGATTACCAAGGAAAAGTTAAGGCATGGTGAAGGAGAGATTGTAGAAAGAGATCATGATATTGGATCAAGAAAAAAAGACATCTCAAAGTGAGAAGATGGCATATGAAGAAGGACTTTCTCAACAAGAAAGATAGTTTCAAAGAACTTTCTTTTCCATGTCGGAGATGGTAAAAGTATTGTATGAAGATTACTTGGAACAAAAGAGACCTATTCAAGGGGAATATTCAAATAAAGGCAAAATTAAAGAGGGATAAGACCCTCTAAAATCTCCTCCTTCACCTCCTTCATCTCCATCTTCTTCTTCTTCAAGTACAAGTTTAAGTTCTACTTCTACTACTACTTCTGCAAGAAAACATTCTCATTCCCATAAACATAAGCCGGACATGCCATTACTTAAACTTGATGTGAAATTCGAGTTGCCCATGTATAATGGAGAAGTCAATGCTGAGAATCTTGATAACCGAGTCAAACAGATGGAGGTATATTGCAGTGTGCAACAAATCAATGATGAGGCAACCAAGATCAAATTGACATCGCTTCGTCTTGCAGGCACAAAACTCATTTGGTTGAAGAGTAAGTTGCAACATGGTATTCATAAAAATTTTAATGTATTTATATCATGGAAATATTTTATTTTTCCACTTAGAAAATATTTCTATCCATTGGGGTATAAGGAGGAGGATTTAATTGAATGGAAAAGTCTTAAATTAAGAAAAGTACAATCGATGCAAGAATACACAGATGAATTTCGTAAGATAGTTTTGATGCTAAATATTCTATTACATGCACACGAAACTTTGATGAAGTATATAGGAGGCTTGCCTGCTCATATTCGTAATACTGTGTTTATGTTTGGACCTACTAATATTGATGAGGTTTATGTTCAAGCGACATATATTGAAGCAGGAAAAACTGGAGTTGGTGTATCAAGGGAATCACCTTCAAAGAAAGAAGGCAAAGGAAGAGGGAAGGTGAAGAAAACAAACTCAGTCATAGTAGAGGAAGAGAAGCTCTCTTGCAAACATTGCAAGAAAGAAGGGCACGATGAAGAGAATTGTTGGCAATTGCACCCAGAAAATAAACCGAAGTGGTTCAAATAAAATAAAGGGAGAGAAAAAGTTGCAGCAACAACACAACCAACATACTTGGGGTCAGATTCAGGTGATGAGATTAAAGTCACAACAATTGGTTTGCCAGGTAAAATTGGTGATGGTTATGATTCAAGAAGTAAATTGTTTCATATAAGGGTCATTATGAAACATACAAAGATCGACACTTTGTTAGATAGCGGATCTCAAACTAATTTGATTTCAGAAGAAGTGGTTAACCAATTGGGATTGAAAACTAAGTTACATCACAAACCCCGCTCATTAAATTGGATAAGCAAAAATCACAAATTGCCCATAACAAAGCAATGTATCATAAAGTTTGTAATTACATCTAAGTTTGTGGATGAGGTAACATGTGATGTGGTACTACTAGAAGCATCTGGAATGGGCTTGGGTAGCCCTTATTTATATGATTGCAAATAAATCTTCTTCAGGGAACACAATCAATATCACTTAACTAAAGAAGAGACAAAATATGTTGTACATGCTCATCATATCAAAGGGAATCAATCTCTTTTTACAATGGAACAATTAAAGACGACAACTTATGGAAGCAATATACCTATGATTGTACCAAATAAAGCAGTTGTTCTTAAGCAAGAAAGTAAAATGGTCGTAGCATGTAAATCTAGCCATACTTTGCTTCAAGATGAATTTTTGTCGTGTAGACCTGTAAAGAAGAACAAACATATTGGTTGATTTTCAGTCATGTTTATGATATTTTTATCGTTGCTAATGTTTTCTACATGGATAGTAGTGAATTCAGAAGGATGTGAATGAATAAAGATGGCTAACAATATGTGTTCAATTATCATGGTTGTTTTGCAATTGATTATGATGTGACAGGTGCACAGGACATATTTGATAGACAAAGGACAAGTGGGGAGGTCTATCCCACACTTGATGTCTAGTTAATATTCTTTTGGAGGAAAAAAAGGTCTCAATGGGGAGGTGTGATCGAAAATGGATTCAAAAAGGCCAAAAATTCAAATTTATCATATTCAGACGAAACTAGCACCATAGTGCTCGTCATGTCGATTCTAGCAGTGTATTTGGTTTAAACAATGGACACCGTATGGGGAAGATATCATGTTTTGAAGTTTTCTCCAAACAATAAAAAAGTCAAAGGTCAAAGTCAACATTCAAAGGTCGTATTGCTGATGTCAAAAGTACATCATGTTGATGTCATCATGACACGTGGTAGCACCAGGACATGCCACGTGGCAATCAGATTTGACATTTTCAGGCGCTAATGTGGCATACACGTGGATTGTACAGACGTTGACGTGGCAGTCCGTATGATGACTTGGCAGGTTTGGATAGTGACACATGGCATGGTATGGATGTGACATGGCATACAGGTGGCAGTCTATGGTTGTGACAAGTGGAAGTACGGTCCAAGGTGGTTGTGACTGTGCAGTCGACTGGGAAACTGGCTGGGTTGGTACGAGCTAGTGGCAGGGTGACATGTGGCCCAATCCAATGGTGTCGGGTGGAACCCTAGGTTAGGCCAATAAGGGCCGAGTTAATTTTTTTTTATTGCCTACGCAAGATTCGAACTTGTAACCTCTAGGCTTGGGAACGACCTAACAACTGACGCACTAACCAACATACCGGATTCCTTGCTTGTTAAAACATGTGACGAAGAATCCTTTTTTTATCATGTTGAGCCGAGGATAAGGGTAAGCGCCAGGGGTATCCCCGCCAACCAAGGCATGTATGACAAGGAGTTGAGGACCAAGGGATAAGCACTAGGGGGTTACTTCGATCTAGCACTGAGACATATGGCTTATCCACACGATTAGGAGTCAAGAACCATGGGCGTGGGTTCCATTTGTCTCTGGAGCTCGACTGCATGACTTCCATATGAACAAGAACGTGGAGGAAAGGGGTGCACGCCCAATATTTTTTCTGGAAAGTGGGTTTTTATGATTTTATGCCTTTTTAATGGGATTTTGTCCATTTTTGGAGGATCTGGAGCTGGGCTTAAGGATAAATATTGGGAGGAAGTTGGGATGTGACCCAAAACTCAAATTGTATTTAAACCAAGCCTTTTTGCAGGTTCATAACAACAAAATGATGAAGAATTTGTGAAATCCAAGCCATTTTTATGTAGGGAAGCTAGAAGAGTTGCTGAGCTTTGGAGGGCATTTCTAGGAGTTCTACTCCACCTTTTTCAGTGCCATCTGTTGCATCAGATTCCTGAGATAGAAAAAAACACAGCTGAGTCAATCAGAGACCTAAATGATGTAATTTTGATGTAGACTTTGAGCATTGAAGATTAATAAATAAGTCTCCCCCACTAAGACAAAGGCCCAGAGACGTAGACAAATTTGCCGAACTCCGTTATCAACTTCTGGTGTCTTAAATATGCTTATGGTTTGTTGTATTTACTTCTTTATGTCCTACAAATTCTATTTTTAAGCTTCTTCTCCTTCTTATTAAGTCTTAAATGGTAAAATTTTACGTGCAACATACTTAACCAGAGTCATTTAAAATATCATTTCGGATCATTGTGCGAGTGAGAATTACCTTTGGTTTACCAATCAGGGAAAAATGTACCTCTTCCTTTTTAATGTCTTGCAAAAATTCTTTTCCACTGACCAACATGACCTTTGAGTTGTTTTCTTTAGTCTCTCCTTCATCCTTTAATGGTAAGAGAGTGTGTTTTTCTCCATCTTTCTCAAAAGTGTATGTGTTGTTCCTTCCATCATGTATTATCTTTCTGTCATATTGCCAAGGTCTACCTAGTAAAATATGACATACATCCATGGGAATAAGGTCACAAAGTACCTTGTCTTTATATCTTCCAATTTGAAAATCCACCTCACATTGCTCATTCACTATCAATTGATGTCCCTTTTGCAACTATGACACCTTATATGGAATATGGTGTGTTGTATTTTTGAAAGCCACTTTTGAACCATCTTTGTAGACACCAAATTATCAATACTTCCACTATCAATAATGACTTTACAACATGTACCTGTGCTTTTGCAGACATGTCTTCTGAAGAGTGTCTTCCTCTGTGCAGTTTCCTTAATCTCTTTATGTGTTTTCAACAATATTCTCTTCATCATCAAAGACTCTCCAACTTTTGGTACATTCTCATGTACATATGACTCCACACTTTTTTTTCCCTGAACAACATTTTCACTTCCTCTACTGGTGGAAGCATTTTCTAAACATTCATACGATCTATGGCCAAACTTATTACATCTAAAACATCTGATAGAATATCCTCTATCTCTTTGATAAGGTCTTCTCCCTCTGAAATCACCACCTCTTGGTGATTGTTCTTGCTGATGTGAGCTATTGGCTTCTCCCTTTGGAGCTAAATATCTTCCTCAGCCACCTTGTTGTTCTCTACCTCTTGCTGAACTGTGACCTCTTCTTCTTTGATTCTTCTTTGTTGCTAGTTTTTCTTCTTCCTTAAGAGCAAACTGATATGCTTCTTCAACAATCTTAAGAGATAAAATGCCAATTTCATCTTGGATCTCATATCTTAATCTATTAATATATCTAGCAATTTTCTCAGGATTCTCTTCTACATGACCAACTCTTGTATTCAATTTATAAAACTCTTAAGTGTATTCTTTAACTGATATACCTCTCTCCTTTAAACTTTGCATATGTCTAAAAATATTAAGTTGATAGTCTCGGGGCATGAATTTACCTTTCAATTTTGCTACCATTGTGTCCCAGATCTTGATTTTTGTCTTGCCTTTGTTCTGTCTCTCAACTTGTACTTCATCTGATCCAGGAAGATCTCCACACATGGAGCTATTACTTTGCATACCATGAGGAAATCATTAAAAAGTTTGATAATAGGTGGCAATGGATAATTAATGCTCATGAATGAATTAATTAAATTGTAAAAATGATTAATACTTAAAATGAGTATAAGAAACTCATGTATTAGTCACGCACATTGTAAAGATGATTAATACTTGAAGTGAGTTGGAAAATCTCATGTATTATTCATTTAATTGTAAAAATGAGAAATTAGTTGTCAGAATCCAACTCACAAATTAGTTTTCTAATTTTAAGTGGAAACAAGAGAAATACTTGGAGTGAGTGGAAATCTCACGTATTATTTGTAAAATTGGGAAATTAGTTTTATGTGAGAATCCAACTCACAAATTAGTTTCTTAATTTTAAGAGGAACTTGGTTTCCTAGTCTTAAGGAGGAAGTTAAGGGTCTCATGAGTTGGTTTGGATTCTTCCTCACTTTATTAAAAGTGGTTTTCTAGTCTCAAGGAGGAAGTTAAGGGTCTCATGAGTTGGTTGAGATACTTTCTCATTTTGGATCCTAAATTTATGGATCTTGTCTTTTTGGATTATAGAGCTAGGAAAAATTATCTAAACCCCTTTATTGGGAGAGATTGAAAGGCTTTTAGAGGCTCTTTTGGAGAGCTCTTTCAGGAGAGAATCAAGCAATCATGCTTGTAATTTGTAAGCCCCTTAATTGGGAGAGTTAAGCCCCTTATTGGCAGAGTATGTGAGCCCCTACATTGGGAGAATTATACCCCACATTGGGAGAGCCTTGTTGCCCCTTCATTTGTGAGAAGATGTAGCCCTTTTCTATAAAGGGGAATCAACCCTGCATTGGGAGAAGAAATGAAGCGATTTGTATTCCAACAGATATGGAGACGTAGCCATACTGGTGAACTCTGTTAACAATGGTGATCTATTTTCATGTGTTGTTCTTTCATCTCAAGTTTCCTTATGCATGCTTTATTTCCACAATTATGTTTTATTAAATACATCAAGTAATGGATTATGATATAAACAACGTATTTCACCAAGTTATATTCAATTTGGATTCAAGTCTCCATAAGCACTTCAATTTCACCTTTAATGTAATCAAGTTCAATTAAAATGATCTTAAATATGACCTTATCAAGTGGCCTTGAACCAAGTAAATATTGATATCAGTGTCACCCTGGTTTCAGATCAAGTGGTATCAGAGCAGGATTGGCAGGAATTGCAGGTGTCGAAGACAATATGGGAAAAACATCGAAGAATGCATGGCTTTGGGAGCTTGAAGAAATAAACTAGACCATCCAAGTATAGAATGTTGAATTGAGGAGGTCACTTCAAGATTCTGAAGAAGAAAAGAGAAAACTATGACTGCAACTACAAGCTATGGAGGAGTAAGTTAGAGAATGCTCCACGACAGAGGCGTCAAAGAGTCCACCTTGTGGCCATGGTAGGTATACTAGTTATGGTTCTTGTCATTATGATGATGATAAATGAACATATTTTTAGATGATAGAGGATGCTCTCCAAACACCATGGAACCAAGGTGGTTTCCTAGAAGCCTCATCTACAACTTCATCCAACCAAGAAGATGACCAAGTGTCACAGATAAGAATGGAGGTAAATGATTCTCCATGTTCAGTTCCTTCGCTCATTAATGTTGATGCTTCTTTTGGAGTCTTTGTACAACACACCAAGGGCATTGGCTTGAAGTTGGTGAGGAAGATAAGGTATAAAGGAAGAGGTCTTGGTATAAATGGCCAAGGTATCATTCAACCACTGGAGGTTGAAAGAAGGCCCCGGTTTGCAGGATTGGGGTATGGTGAAAGCGATATGGACATGAAGTCACAAAAATATTGCACTCACTGTTGTATACGAGGACATTGGATCGAGAAATGTTGGAAGCTCCATCCTGAACTTGGTCCAAAGAAGGACAAACAAGCTATGTAGGTAGCCAAAGAGAAAGAGGAGCATGTCGGTAGATCCATGAAGCGGAAGGACAACAAAGAAGGCCTATTGATCGGGAAAAATAGGAAATGGGTAGCCTGGATGAGCCATGGGGCTATAAAATACCTAAAAAATAAAAGTACCTATAATTCGACAAAAACACACTAGATCGAAGATATCAACGAAATCTTTCCAATGACGCAAATGGCACCTCAAACGAAGTCCGGATGCGAAAGTTATGACCATCTAAAATTTTTGCTAAACTAGGAAACTGACAAAATTCGTAAATGTTGACATCGGCATGCTGAGTTGGAAGATGAAGAGGAGGACATGTGTCCTGTTGACCTTAACATGACATCAATAGGGTGACATGGAAACCTGAGAGGATTCCACATGTCACTCATTTTTGGGTGACTTGGCACCTAGTTGGACCAACCAAAATTGACCATGTGTCATGTTGACGTCAGCTTGTTGATGCAATAACCGACATGGCAGGAATAACTGGCAGTACGGATGTTGACGCAACAACCGACATGGCAGTATGAAAATGACGTCAATATGATATGGAAATATGACTAGGCCGATGATGTGGTCCTGACCGTACGATGACATTGCAGGATGATTGGGTCGATGACGTGACATCCGTACAGGCTGACAAGGTGCTGATCGTACAATGATGTGGCATGCTGACTGGGTTGATGATGCGGCATCTGTACAATGTAACGTTGGAGCTCACTGGGTCGATGACATGGCATCCGTACAATGTGATGTGGTAGGTTGATTGGGTTGATGACGTGGTAGTCCATACAACTGACGTGGAAGATCTGTACTGCTGACATGAAATATCCATATAGCTCATGGAAGATCCATACAACTCATGGCAGATCCATACAACTAACGTGGTAGATCCGTAAAACTAATGTGGCAGATCCATACAGCTGATGTGACAAGCTATACAGGATGATGTGGCATATCGTACACACATGTTTTTTGAGGTACATTTATTGCTGTTGTACAACCCTATTTGGCACACATTTCAAGGCAAAGAGCCTAGGAAGTCCAGAGGTCACAATGACAGAATTGGATGAAAGTACAATCACTTTTTCACGATTTTCCACCACGAATTCAATGACGTAGTCCATGTTTTTTTATCTAAGCAGTGGGATTTGAGGGCTATTGCATAAACCCACTTTTTCCATTAATGCTTTGGCATGAAAATTGAGGCAGAGAGCCCAGAGGGGTCCAGAAGTGATAGTGTCATAATTTGACAAAAGTACAGTAATTCTTGCACAATTGTTTGCCACAAATTTGTGATCCGAGCAACAAATTTTGTAGGTTTTATGGGTAAATCCCATTCTTGCCATTAATGCATGATAGGTTTTATGAGGCAGAGTTGCACCTTTCAAAATAGGGTCATGTCTATAGTCAAAAGTTGTAGAATGAAAAGACAGACCTACTGGTGTTGTGTATTCCAATATTCGAGCAATGATTTGAGCGCCTTGGCACGAAAACCAATGTAAGTTTAATGCATTTATGGTTTTTTCCTCTTTTTGAAAATTGCAAGAGAATAAATGTATGTTGCATATTCTGGTGATCTTTGAGTGCTACAACAGGGAAACAAGATATGAATTATTGCAGAAAATTCATTGTTTGAACCTTACACGCAAACCGAGATGGTGCAGTAAGAGGCCATTTTGACACTTCAACATAAAGTAGTCATGGTTACAGTAAAAAAAGTCTCAGAATTGTGAGACGAGTATGATGATGATGGAATTTTCCTTATTTGTTATGTTGAACATGTTTGTAATGGGGGGATTAAAAACCATAGAGCTTCCCACTAGTGCACATTTAGGGGCATTCACCTTAATGTTAATGAAGTAAAAGGTTGTAATTAGCCACTTTTGAAAATGATGATGAGAGTGAGAGGCATTTTGTTCGACGCCTAAACCTTGTAAGCCTTGTTGGCAACGTTGTAATGGGTCTTGTAGCCAATGTTGAGTGAGAGACACTCTTTTGCCTAGGCTTGTTTTGGCAACATTGTAATGGGTCTTGTAGCCACTGTTGAGTGAGAGGCATTGTTTTTCCTAGGCTTGTTTTGGAAATCATTATAAAATTTTCCATGAGTGTTTCATAAACTTCTGGAAAGTATGGTATCAATTTGAAATTGTGATCATGTATGGTCAACTACTGATTTGCATTGATGCAGGTGTTTGCATCGAAATCCTCATTCCGAAGTACAAAGGTGAAAAATAAGAAGGGCGTGGTCTGTCAGATACATTTGTTATGCATATCAAGGAATCAATTACAGATTTGCATTGGTGCAAGTGTTGGCATCGACATCCTCATTCCAAAGCACATAGGTGAAGGAGAAGAAGGGTGTGGCCTTTCAAAAACATTTGTTATGCAGATCAAGAAGCATGGAATCACATCATGGAGTGTAAGACTCTTCCTAGAAGTTGGTTGTAGATATTCAAGTTATAGTTTCTCTCTATACTTTTGGAGGACCAAAATTTATTTTTGTGGGGAGGTATGATCCAAGAGGATCTCCACACTTGAAGCTATTACTCTACATACCATGAGAAAATTATTAAAAAGTTTGATAATAGGTGTCAATGGATAACTAATTCTCATGAATTAATTAATTAAATTGTAAAAATGATTAATACTTAAAATCAGTAGGAGAAACTCATGTATTAGTCACACACATTCGAAAAATGATTAACACTTGAAGTGAGTTGGAAAATCTCACGTATTATTCATTTAATTGTAAAAACAAGAAATTAGTTGTGAGAATCCAACTCACAAATTAGTTTCCTAATTTTAAGGGGAAAAAAAGAGGAATACTTGGAGTGAGTGGAAATATCACATATTATTTGTAAAAATGGGAAATTAGTTTTATGTGAGAATCCAACTCACAAATTAGTTTCCTAATTTTAAGAGGAAATTAGTTTCCTAGTCTTAATGAGGAAGTTAAGGGTCTCATGAGTTGGTTTGGACTCTTCCTCACTTTATTACAAGTGGTTTCTTAGTCTCAAGGAGGAAGTTAAGAGTCTCATGAGCTGGTTGATATAATTTCTCATTTTTGTCCTTGAGTAGTTATTGGATCCTAAATTTATGGATCTTGTCTTTTTGGATTATGGAGTTAGGAAAAATTATTTAAACCCCTTTATTGGGAGAGATTGAAAAAAGGGATTTTGGAGGCCCTTTGAGGCTCTTTTGGAGAGCTCTTTGAGGAGATAATCAAGCAATCATGATTGTAATTTGTAATCCCTTTAATTGGGAGAGTTGAGCCCTTTATTGGGAGAGTATGTGAGCCCCTACATCGGGAAAATTATGCCCCACATGGGAGAACCTTATTTCCCCTTCATTTGGGAGAATATGTAGCCCTTTTCTGTAAAGGAGAACCAACCCCACATTGGGAGAAGCAATGACAAGTGATTCATATTCCAAGAATATCCAAAGACATAACCAAAAGGTTCTCATGAACTCCGTTAACAACTCGGTGATTTCCTCCTCTTATGTGATTGTCTTATATTTCTTATGCATATATTTATTTCCCCCATTATGATTATTAAATGCATATTGTAATGGATTATGAGACTAACAACTCATGCACCAAGTTTATATTAAATTTCGATTCAAGCCTTATAAGTACTTCAATTTTCACCTTTTATGCAATAAAGTTCAATTAAAACGATCTTATAATTGATCCTTTCATTAAGTGAACCTAGAATTGGATCAAGTTTGGTATCATGGTCACCTCGGATTCAGATCACCATCCCACTAGAGTAATTCATGTCCTTACTATTGGAGATACTTCACACACACCTAGGATTTATTTTTCCTAAGGTTTTCCCTATGTTTATTAGTCATTATCCAGTCTCCTACATTTTAGTGAGAATATTCATTTTCCTACATTCTAGGGGAATATTCTCTTCAGTTCACACTTTAGTTGGATCAGTTGAGTGGAGTCTTGATGCCACATTGGTTCCATCACCATGAAACATTGGAATCATCACTGCTAATGTGCATTGTCCTTGGGATTATCACCAGAGTGGCGCATTACTGATGCTTTCAGTCAGTTAACTGAGGACTGATAGGCTAGTTGACTTAGACTAGGTGGTTGTTAACTCTCATGACTGTCAGTGTGTGTCCAAATCACTCTAGACCACCACTATGGCGCATTATCTCATGCATTATGGTTCATTATTTAATATATGCAATGTATATCACTTGTATTATATCATTATTTCATTTAATTAATACAATTATTTGATTATCTCTCCCTTGTTTCCATCTTTTCTCATTTTTCTGCAAATTGTGCATGTCCTTTTCTAGCTAGATCTTATCTATGCAGGTTCATCCACATTTACACTTTCATCATTGTCACAACAAATTTTACCTTTTTCTCATCATGTTCATTTTCATATTCAAAGTACTTATCCATAGTGTTGATCCAGCCCATAATTCATCTACATTAAGGTTGCCTTCATACAGTGGCACCTCCATTCTTGGTCTAGAGATAAATCCCATGATAACTCTAATTAATTTTTCTACAACACCTTCTTCTTCAGGCTCTACTCCCTCTTCAACCTTTGTAGCTTCTTCTTCTTCAATGCCATCTCCCAATTCAACACCTCTTAGTTGAGCAACTTCCATTGCCTCCAATCATGACTGAAGATTTTTCATTTCTTCAATGACTTCAACATTTGCAATAGGTCTTCCTCGACCTATTTCTCCTTGTATTCTAAAGGTCATATTCAATTATCGTTTCTTGGATGTTGTGCGCTCTGATACAAAACTGACGACCAATCCGGATTGGTTCTCTCTCTTCGAACTCCAATAGTTCTGCAGAGTTTGTTAATTAAAAACAATTTCCAAATTAAAAGAAATTCAAATTATACCTTACACATGCACTTAGCTCTTTTCCTTCATTGTGAGACCATACACTATGACCGAAGGCTTCAATTTCATGCACTAATTCATTTATCATATGACCATATGATAAGAACTACCGGCTTATGCGTGAAAGTGCACAATCAATTTGAGTCGTTGATCTGGATCTCAGATCCTTTCTGGATCGTTGATATGGATCTTGAATCCTTTCTGGACCATTGATCGAAACTCAATAAAAATCATTGGCCACCATGAGACCCGACGTCATATTGACGTATTTCAACCTCATGACGTTGAGACTTTCTATGCCCTCCAAAACCTTAAAACCTTCGATGGTCACGGTTCGCTACGATGAGGGTCGTCGATCTTTGGATCCATAGATTTAATCTCAACTGTCCAATCTTATAAAGGGTTTCCTATGTGGGCCATGTAGAAACTATGTGTGGAACCATGCAGAGGAATAAATAAATTCCACGTATTTCAGGCCCTGGACCGCGGGGTCTCAGACCTCCTTGTGTTAAAATTCTCGTACCTTTCTAATACACGTTGATTCTACACCATCGATCTACAACTCCAATCAATGATTAGATCTTATGCTTTTGGGTCCCCTTTTTATAACTCAACGATGTCGTTTAAAACCGGATCATCGTTGATCCTATTGTGATCGATGGTGGATCGTTATCCTCCTTATAACACCTTTCCTTTCCATTCCACTTATTCCACGTGTATTAGGCTACAAGACTACAAGATTTTGGGCCTATTCGAGTGACAAGAAAACGTTGATGCGCCAAAATGTTGTGAACCGTCGATCTAATCCTCCTGATTTGATCCTGGCCGTCCACGCCTCAAACCATAAATACACAAGGGGTTTATATAGGGTTTTGATTCAGAACTGGAATTCCTCTGCGCCTGATCCTTTCGCCCGCATTCGAAAAACAATTTTTCATTTCTTCTTTAACACATGAACTCAGTCCAAAATTTATAGGAACATGAATTCACAACTGTCTTTTATTAGAATGATTGAAGAAATAATAATATGACAAGAAGACTCAATTCCTTCTTGATCACTGCATACTTCACACACTCACTCTCCACTCCTCTCACACACTCATACACCACTATGGTCTCACCTATCAAGATTTTAATACAATAAGGACCAGATCGATCCAATCCATAGAGATAGGACTGATTCTGACCAAACTTACACAAATAATCTAATTAGCCTATAACAACCTAATTCTGATCCTAAAAGATAGGATCTGATCCATACAGATTCTTAATTTATCTAACTCTTCCACCTTCTATTACATTTGTGGAAAAATTATCTTCTTCTCAAACACCCTAGACTATTACAGATAATTAAAAACAATTACAATGAGGAAACCAACTTCCTCTCAGAAAGTTCCTAAGACCTTAGAGGTCAATTGCTAATTTGTTGTAGAAGATGCTGCTGCATCATTATCTCTGTGGACTCTTGGGCATATCCAACAGAATTCCTGGTCCTGTAGAAAAAATCTCACCTTAAAGGCCACACTCTAATTTTGGGTGGCCATGGTTAGCCACGACCAACGCTTATATCAGATGCAGAACATGGAATATGACAATTTCCCATGGGGATTTCATGAAAAAATTTGTCCTTTACCAACCAACAAAGCCTAGCATGACGTGCAAAAATACTTTGTGGGCTAATTTTGAGCTTGAAGACGAAAATGTCTAGCATGTCTTAATAATTGAAAAATCCCTTTCTTTTAAAGTTGAAACAAAGGATGATGTTATCAACACCTTTATCAATAATCCCTCATTCATTCCTTAGTCTGTGTATCAGCTAATAGAAATTGCAGTAAATAATGATGACCCTAATATTTATGAACTAGAGTAATGCATGTCCTCCATCCCAGTAGAGTAATGCATGTCCTTTCATTCTTTTCAAATCAAATTTTATATTTTTCTCATCAATTAAATTTTCATATTCAGAGTACTGGTCCATAATACTGATCCAATCCATCAATTCATCTACATTCATGTTTCCTTCATACAGTGGCACCTCCATTCTTGGTTTAGAGCTAACTCCCATGATAACTCTAATTAATTTTTCTTCAACACTTTCTTCTTCAGGCTCGGCTCCCTCTTCAACTTCTGCAACTTCTTCTTATTCATTGGCATCTCCCAAGTCAACACCTCTTCGTTGATCAACTTCCATTGCCTCCAATCATGCCTGAAGATTTATCATTTCTTCAACGACTTCAACATTTGCAATAGGTCTTCCTCGAACTCGATCTCTTCCTCCTCGTATTCTAAATGCCATCTTCAATTATCCTTTCCTGGATGTTGTGCACTTTGATACCAAACTGATGACCAATACAAATTGGTTTTCTCTTTTCGAACTTCAATAATTATGTAGAGTTCATTAATTAAACAAAATTTCCAAATTCAAAGAAATTCAAATTATACCTTACAAAAACACTTAGCTCTTTTCCTTCGCTATGCGACCATACACTATAACCAACGGATTCAATTTCAGAAACTAACTCCTTTATATGATCTGATCCAAACTTCAAGCACTAAGATAGGATCCGATCCAAACATATTCCTAACTTATCTAACTCTTCCACCTCCTATTACATTCATGGAAAAACTGCCTTCTTCTCGAACGCCCTAGATTATTACAAATAATAAAAAACAATTACAATGAGGAAACCAAATTCCTCTCAGAAAGTTCATAAGACCTTAGAGGTGAATTACTAAATTGTTGTAGAAGATGCTCCTGCATCATTATATCTATGTACTCTTGGGCATATCCATCAAACTTCTTGTTCTTGCAGACAAAATCTCGCCTTGAAGGCCACACCCTGTTTTTAGGGCGGCCATGGTTAGCCCTGACTGACGCTTATATCAGATGCAGAACATGGAATATGACAATTTCCCATGGGGATTCAACAAAAAATGTGGTCCTTTACCCACCAACAAAGCCTAGCATGGCATGCGAAAATACTTTGTGGGATGATTTTGATCTTGAATACAAAAATGTCTAGCCTGTCTTATTAATCAAAAAATCCTTGTCTTATAAAACTAAAACAAAGGATGATGTTATCAACACCTTTATCAATAATCCCTCCTCTGTTCCCTAGTATGTGTATCAAATAATAGAAACTGTGGAAAACAATGATGACCCTGATATTTATGAACCAAATATGGAAGAATAATAAGAACATATACCAACAATAATTATTCATGATAGCACCCCAATTGAAATCGAGTTAGGGAAAACATTAATCATTAATCCAAATTTGACCCCTGCATAGACCGATAATATGTTACAAGTCCTAAAAACAGAAAAAGAATCCTTCACATGGGATTACAACGACATGAAGGATGTACACCTTGATCTCTGTACCCATTATATTTATATAAAAAATTATTGTATCCCCACCTGACAAAATCAAAGGAGGATGAACCCCACCCAAAGGGACATTGTTAAACATGAACTCCATAAACTATTGGATGTTAATTTTATTTATCCAATATCTGACAGTGAATGGGTATCACCTCTCATTATTGTCCCAAAGAAAAATGGCAAATGGAGGATCTGCATGGATTATCGAGAATTAAATAAAGCTACGCAAAAAGACCATTTCCCCTTGCCATTTATCGACCAAGTCCTAGACACACTATCAGGGAAGAAGTATGTTTCTTTCCTTGATGGTTTCAACGGATATAATCAAATTCATATTTCTCTCGAAGACCAAGATAAGACGACTTTCACCTACCTGTAGGGCACATTTGCATACCATATCCTTCCTTTTGGGCTTTGTAATGCACCTGCTACTTTCTAGCGGGCGATATTAGGCATTTTTTCTAAGCTAGTTAATGATAGTGTCGAAATACATATGGATGATTTTACTCCATATGGCATTGACTTTGAAGAGGCACCATCTAATCTAGAAAACACACTCCAATGATGTAAGCAGACTAACCTCTCTTTGAGTACAAAAAAGTGCCACATGATGATGATAGAAGGAATGGTTTTGGGACATTTTCTTTTCGTTGTTGGGATTCAGGTCGATCCAAAAAAAATCTAGGTAATATTGAGTATGCCACCTCCAAAAATGCAGAAAGAGGGATGTATATTTTTGGGGAAAACTAGATACTATCGTTGTTTCATTGAAAATTATTCTAAAATCACATCTCCTATGTTTACATTGCTTATGAAGGTTGCAGAATTTTTGTGGACTAAAAATTGTCAATCTGCTTTTGAAAAATGAAAAACACTGGTGTCTACAAATCCTGTCTTACGCGGACTAGATTGGGCACTCCCCTTTCACATCTCCTCGGATGATTCTGACACTGTTGTTGGAGTCGTACTAGGACAAGAAGCGTTATGCCATCTATTACGCCAACAAAAACTTAACACCAATGAAACTAAATTAAACGCTAACTGAAAAAGAGTTCCTTGTTGTTGTGTTTGCAATTAATAAATTCTGGCACTACATAACTGGATATCCCATCTTGATACACACAGATCACTTAGCTATCAGGTATTTATCTAATAAACCCATTACAAGTCTACAAGTTATCATATGGTTATTATTAGTGCAAGACTTTGACATTACCATTATTAATAAACCCATGAAAGACAATGTGGTAGCATATTTGTTATCTAGACTTATTGAAAACAATGACAACTCTCCTGTAGAAGACAATTTTCTGGATGAACATTTGTTTGCAGTGTCTGCCCATACACCATGGTACAAAAACATTTCTAATTACCTTGTTGCAGGGAAGTTGCAGCACCATGTCTCCCTAAGGGAAAGACAAAAGTTCATCCAAGAAAGTGCCAAATTTTTGTGGATAGATGGATACCTCTTTTACACATGAGAAGATAAGATAATTCAAAGATGTGTAAGAGACAACGAGATTCAGGACATTCTCAAGGCCTGCCATGACGAGCCCTGTGGAGCGACTTTTGTAAACAAAAGGACCGACCATAAAGCATTGCGCATGGGTTATTATTGTCCCACTATATTCCAGGATGCAAAGAAATATGTAAAAGGATGTGATAATTGCCAGTGGATGGGCCAACCCATTTAGTCTGAAGAGATGTTGTTACAAACATAGCTCATAATAGAACCCTTATAGAAGTGGGATCTTGATTTCGTGGGCCCTATCAATCCCTCATCACTTAAAAAATCTTATATCCTAGTATGCACTGTCTACGTAACAAAGTGGGTAGAAGCAAGGGATCTCTCAAAATCTACAGAGCAAGTTGTTATGGACTTCTTGTTTGAAGAAATATTTGTATGCTATGGGGTGCCAAGGGAGATAGTTACCGACGAAGGAGCACAGTTCATAGGAAACAAGATTGAGGCATTTCTCAAGAAATACGAGATTCGACATCGAGTCACTTCTCCTTATCACCTGCAAGAAAACAGAAAGGTCGAGAGCACCAATAAAGTATTGTAAATTATTCTTATGAAGACAATGGCTAGTCATTTCAGAGATTGGGTTGATCGATTGCTCGAAGCTCTATGGGATTACATGAAAACTTGGAGAAATACAACGAGCTTCTTTCCATTCGAGTTGGTGTATGGTAAGTGCTCGATATTTCTGATTGAATTTGAAGTCAGCACACTCAAAACTGCTATACATGTTGATCTGGATTTGGCAACAACACGAAAGCATCGATTATAAAAACTCAATGGGCTTGATGAAATCCGTTTGGATGCATTGTAACATACTGATATTGTGAAACAACAACATGCAAAGTGGCATGAAAAGCTCATAAAAAAGAAGTTATTTCAGCCAGCCTCGTTGGGAACTTCCATGTGACTCTAGGTTTAAATATTTTAAGGAAAAACTTCGCACTAGATGGTTGGGCCCTTATGAGGTAGATATAGTTTTCGACAATGTAACTGTTAAATTAATAACCATAGATGGAGAAAGCACCCCTCTTCTTGCCAATGGACATCGTCTGCGGTTATATCATCATATGACCTCGATGGAATCTTTCATCAAGCAGGTTTCCAGCGTACGCATAGAAATGTTGCACAAAGAAGGACAATCCTCCACACCTTCAAATTCATTAAAAAAAATATAACAAAAATAAAAATAAAAATTTCTAATTGTGAAAACCCCCCAAGGGCGCAGTTGGATAGATGTTTGTTGAAAACCAGCTTGCTGGCGGGTGGCATAAATAAAATAAAATAATAATTCATATATACAACTCTTTTTCAGTCATTTTTTGTTCCAAATAAAATATTCATGTTAATTCTTCAATTCTACAGAAAGATGTTACTTGTCAAGTAATAGCATGGTCAATTGCTGAAATTTGTGTAAATAACAACATGAAGGCACTAAGTAAAAAATACAATCAATTGCTGAAACTTGTCTAAATTTCAACACGGACAATGTTGTAACATGTCCAAATAACAACACGTTGTATTATCTTCGTCATAAACATCACCATTCAACTTGTGCCTTTTCTTTCAAATTTTCAACACGACTAGAGGTCTGTCATGTCCAATTCGGAAGCGCGATTCCAACACTCTCCACACTTCCGCAACTTGTCATTTTCCGTTACACATCACTCGTCCACCAAAATTTCTTCCAAGTCCACCGCCAACTTGAGGGCTACCACGACTACTTTTCACCAATACAAAATCATCACAACTTACCGCCGCAGGATCTTTGACATCATTGCACCACCATCAATCAAGTCGTGTCCATCACTGCTACACATACCACAATTTATGCCCACTTATTGTAAGCACTGATAGGTATGATTCGACTTAACACCACATAATTACTTAGAATAATTGTAGTCCATGGATTGACTATCACTATTCCCCATGAATGGACGTGGATGCCCAATCCGTTAGTTTGGGGGATGTGTTGACGTCGGGACCTATACTTTTCGGCCACTTGCATGCATCCATATTTCCCGATGGGGACATGAACAAAAGCGCATGAACCTATTAAACTCAAACCAAAACTTACTGAATTGAATAAAAATCCTACGCCACCCCTCGTATTTCCTTGCATGCAAAAACTGGGTTGTAGCTATAACACTACAACAAGACCACTCGAAGCTACCAATTGGGACAACTATAACCCACAAAAATGGGAGGATCAACATTACAACATGAACCAGAGGATGTGGAGAAATTGCAGTAAAATAGAGGTATTTATCAAGTGTTCCATGATGCATTGTGGATAGTATATTTTGAAAGATTGCAGGGCTTTGATACGGAAGTGACACTGGAGTTCGCCCAGAACCTGATTGGAGAAAAGAACATTTTGAGAGGCATGGAGGTTTCTGTAACAAAAGAGATCATAGCCAGGTTGATGGGACTCTCACAAGAAGGTGAGTGGTGGTTTTGCAGGAGGTCATCTCTGGCACATGCAACAAAAGAATTTAGTAGAGAAGGATAACTCTTGCAACATCGAGGGAAAGGATATGCGTGGGAGTCCTTACCTGCTATTTGAAAGGACGTGGATATATTCATCCAAAAGTACCTCGCATGCGAGGGCCGCTACCAGGTAATATTTTCCTATCATCTCAAGTTGTTATTGCATGTAAGGAATAATGTTTGATTGAACATCCCATATTTCCTGTCAAGCTCCTTACAACTTATGGCACACTCTGTGAGAAGTGAGAAACATCCCTTAATAACAATTACAAACCACGGTTTGGTTAAACCCTTGATTCTTTATGCCTTGGGAAGCACTCAAATGACATGGAGGCAATTCGTGGTACTGCTAGAAGAGTCTGTGGAGAAACAACAGGAAGAGGTGAACCAGGGTGAACAACAAGGTGAGATGGAAATAGGGGAGACATGAGAAACAACCGAACCCACAGGGGAAATTGACCAGGATGACGATCCTGAGGAAGTTGACGAATAGGGCTTCGACCATCCCATGCAACCATCTGTAGATAGTGATGTAGAACTCATTGAGAAGATTTCTCTAGAGGAGAATTGGCAACCATGTGTAGTTGAGGAAGAACAACCTGCAACACCGACTACGTCGAGAAATAGAAAAAGATCGGTTACAGAGTTTGTGGCATTCTTTCCTAGGAGGAGGACAATATCAATGGTTCTTGAACTAGTGAGAGCAGAACCACCTATCATCAACCCATTAGATGTTACACAGGAACCAACTTTGAGGGAAATTGGTGATATGGAAGCCGTCACAAATAATCCTGCGGAAGGAGACCCTCTTGTAGCCACTTATGAACGAGATGCAACTAGTCATATGTCTGTCACACAAGAACTAGTCATCGAAGTAGCAGATAATTTCAAATATGTACTTGTATTAGAAGAAGGGACAACAACACCAGAAGCAGTTATAAGGGGCACCATGTCTATTACATAAGAACCATACATGGATGAAATGATTGATGCATAGGTTGTTACACAAGAACCAACCACCGTAGAACAAGTTAATATTGAGCCTGCTACATAGGAACCAACCATGGATGAAATGATTGATTTGGAGGATGTTACACAAGAACCAACCACCACATAACAAGTTAATACCGATCCCATTACACAAGAACCGGACATGGATGAAATATATAATGAGGAGGATGTTACACAAGAATCAACCACTAAAGAACCAACGAGGGAAGAACTAGTCAATGCTGAGGCTACTACACAAAAACCAGTCAAAGTAAAGATGGAAGAAGGGGAACGTAGCACGATGGATGCCATGAAAGGTAAGGAGAAACCTCCCTCTTTGATTAAGCAAGTTGTGAAATTGAAAAGGAAAAATTTGAAACAAAGGAAGACAATTAAGGAATTGAAGAGACAGATTAGGGAGTTGCTCAAGACTATAGGGTTAAACACCCCTTTCTATGCGGCCAAAACCTTTGATAAAGTGACCTCTCCAGAAAAAAAAGGGGCTACTAAGAAACCGAAGGAGGAGCCCTATTTAGTTTGGGAAGATATTTTTAGACCTGCACGATATTCACCCTAAGACATAAAGTTCAGAACTAAATCTACATAGACAGAAGTAGAAACCAAGGAAGTTGGAGTTTCTACCTCTGAATTCCCCTCTCCTTTATTTTTATAGGCATAGCTCAAAAAGTGGAAGGCATTGGCAATGTCCTACCAAAAGGGCATGGTCCCCCTCGGGGAGCATCGACAAATTATTCGAAACATGGAGAGGAAAAGGGTAGATGCACTAACCATTTACAAGATAGAAAAAGAGAAATGGGGAGAAGATCTAAAGAATCTCAGTGATGCACAGGATCACTTTAAGAAGAAGAAGGAACAAAAGAATAAGATAGGCTCATTCATTCAAGATTTTTTGAACTCCAGAATGCCTTCTTCTGTGTATGCTATGTTTCTTCAAGAGGAGTTCATCCTTTTTAAGCTCACAACCATAATCAAGGATAGACCTTACATGTTCACACATGCTAAGGATTTATGGAGGGCCTTTTATGAAGTTGATGAGATCACACAATATTCTTTGTGTGAATTTTATTTTCATGATTTTATCCTTCCATATGAAAGAGAGTTTAATCCTACACATTATATGGAATACCTCCAGTTGTGAGCCTTTGTGTCCTATATACTGCATCGGGTTAAGTGGAAATTGGCCCAAGAAAATGTGGAAAGGAACCTAGCCACATGTGAGCTAAGAGTTAGGGCAAAACCTGTTCACGCAGATGACGTCATCAGGGCTCAAAACCTCATTTCCAGGTCTCCTAACCTTTCAAGGTTGGTTGTAAGCCTTCATGCACATATAATTAACCAGTGTGTCAGTTGTATTAACGATGCAACATCTGATGCCTTGGAGGGATGCAAAAGAAGATGGGAGTAATCTACAATAGCAATCAAAACCATAGAACCCTTTTTTTTTCAAACTTTAGAAGAGCCATGGGGCGATTAAATAGGTACATTTAGTGTATTGAATAGAGAAGCCCTCGGTGGATTGGCCAGAAGTTTTATTTCCCTTTAATATGGTTACCTATAGATAAGTATCGTCCCATGTATGAATTGGCAGTGATAGAGAAAAATTGGGGTATGGAAGCTATGGTTTCAACAAGTTTCAAGGATTCTTGGGAAGAAATGCATGAGGCCTACTGACTTAGCACACTACATGAAACCTACTCTTGGGATACTCACGATCTCATATAACAATTGGCTGCATGAGAACATGCAACATGGCTTGTTGGGGGGAGACGTTGGGCCCTTGATTTGTACCCTTTTTTCCATCCATTTACCCTATTTTAGCAATACTCTAAGTCATCTTTTAACCCTCTTTTGACAATATCTTTCCTGTGACTTCATGTTTTAACCCAAGGTGCAACCTTTTTATGAAGTGCATTATTTAAGAAGTAATATAGGTTGTTAAGTGGTTTCATACTTGATTTTGGGTTTACTAATGAGATGGCTTGGAAGCATATACATGCAGGATGATAACAAGATATGTTCATTCAAGGATTTGATGTTTTTACTCCTTTACAAGCTCAAATGATGTCC
Organism: Picea engelmannii; assembly: GCA_009831015.1. Classification (NCBI taxonomy): domain Eukaryota; kingdom Viridiplantae; phylum Streptophyta; class Pinopsida; order Pinales; family Pinaceae; genus Picea; species Picea engelmannii. Next base: position 117,105 of record ML798342.1, on the reverse strand, counting down.
CTTTTCAAAATGTTGTTATTTCTATATGTTGTCGCTTCTTGAACCACGATGTTTCCACTTCCATGATTCTATTGATACTTGAGCATTTGGTCTTCGACCAATGCTCAAGTAAAAGAGCAGACAGATGCCATTGTGGCAAGGACTAGTCATCAAAAGGGACAGAAGCACCAACTGTTGTATCTACTCGTGGTTTTGATGATGTAACAAAATAATATATTTTGTACACCATTTATAACAACATGAATGTGCAACAGATCTTGTGCTATGTATTGATCAAATCAAATATTCTAATTATAAAGACTGTTATCTGGAGATCTGTATAAATAATATGAGTTCTCTCAGGTTGAGGGGGTGGAATGAGAAGAGAACAAAGTGTGTAGTAGAGTCTGGTGAACTCGTTGTATCATCATTTTTATAATATATGAGTATGTTGGTTCGTTCCATCCGAGTATTCATTTGTGAGTTGTTTCAAAAACCCTGATTGGTGAAGGAAGGGTCCCCTTCTCTAATCATGTGATGCAAGTCCATTTGTTCATTTAGTAGATTTTCATAGATTGTTTCATAATTTCAATTGTTGTAGTTATTTTTTTCATGTGAGTTGTTACTTGTTCTTGATCTTTGTTAATTTTGCGAGTTGTTACTTTCTCTTGATTACTGTTAATTGTATGGGTTTTTACTTGTAGAGTTTGATTGATTATTAGAAGGAATCAAAGATTTGTGTCATTGCTGTTACTTTTGGTTGAAATTTTGTTGAAGTTTGTGCATCATTGGATTTCTTTTGATAAATAGACTTTCTTTTTAATTATAGCAGGTGGATTCTCTTTAAAACCATCATGAGTTTGTGAATTGATCAGAGGTGCCAATGGGTTGTTTACATTCGATTTCATACTAGCAAGAGTTGTGTGGATTTAGAGTGACTTCCTTTCGAATGCATGTTGTGTGAGTTAATTGTGATCTTCTTTTCAGTCAAGAGTTGTTTGGATTGAGTGCCTACTTCCTTTCTTATGACTTTTTATAAGGTTTTAGATAGAAAAACTTGGAGGTGTGTCTTCTTCAAGAATAATTAATTGATTGAGTTTCCCATTCATTAACTTCACGATCATTTAGAATCTCTAGCATTATAGAGGAAATTGCACATAGCCTTGAAATAAAAGACAACCCCTGGTTTGACAATTAATGTGAGTGTTATTTAGTTGCACTAAAAAGACATTTAAAAACACCAACACAACTTGAGTGGGCCTAATGGTTAAGAACATATGTTTCCCCCTAGGAGGTCACAAGTTCAAATCCATAGGGGGTAGAGTATGTACACATGCATACACTTTAGGAGTCAAATCGTTGCGTAGAGGAGGCCCAAAATTAAATTATTAAATTATAATCCTTAAAATTAAATTATTATTATAATCCTTTTAATAACTATGTAGAAATGCATATTAACTAGCATGTCTCCTCAGGAGGTAAAGAGGAACACCTAAATGTATTAAGTGAATGAAGAAATGATAATTTTGTAGTCAAAGAAGGGAAGCTATATAAATTAAATTATGGTTCATATGTACCAATGGTAGTATAATCTTTGTGAAATATAATGCTTTGAGTGATATGTTCAACAAATTCAATTAAATAATATATAACATTATTATTTATACACTTGATTTCAAATAATTTATTAATGACTTAAACTTTAACTTGAAACATATTTTAATAGGAATAATAATAATAATATTTAATGATATTTTTTTAACTATAATAATTAAAATATATACAATATTAAAGTTTAAAACTTTATTATTAATTTTCCTAGCATAAACAAATTCAATTAAATAATATATAACATTATTATTTATACACTTGATTTTAAATAATTTATTAATTACTTAAAGTTGAAGCATGAATATAATAATAATACTTAATAATATTTTTTTAACTAAAATAATAAAAAAATTAAAATATTAAAATTTAAAACTTTATTATTAATATTTTTTAACTATATTAATTTAAAAAATATAATATTAAATTTTAAGATTTTATTATTAATTAATAACATAAGATATTAATTATATCATATTAACTATAATAATTAAAAAATATATAATAATACAGTTTAAGACTTTATTATTAATTTTCCTACAATAAGAAAATAGTGGTGGAATTGGTATATTGTGGTGATTTAAGTAATATTAAAATATAATATTAAATTTTAAGATTTTATTATTAATTAATAACATAAGATATTAATTATATCATATTAACTATAATAATTAAAAAATATATAATAATACAATTTAAGACTTTATTATTAATTTTCCTACAATAAGAAAATAGTGGTGGAATTGGTATATTGTGGTGATTTAAGTAATATGAAGATACGAGGTAATTTGATTTGATTGGATTTAAGTTATATGAAGATGTTTTGTTAAAATATATTATTAATTTATAATATAATATTATTTTATACCATAATTAATTATTTAATTATTTTCTATGTTTTGTTAGAATATATTATTAATTTATAATATAATATTATTTTATACCATAATTAATTATTTAATTATTTTCTATGTTTTGTTAGAATATATTATTAATTTATAATATAATATTGTTTTATACCATAATTAATTATTCTCTATGGATAAAGAGAAATGGTTTATACACATAAATTACACTACACCTAATTCTTATAACAATGAAGATATCCACAAGAAAATAATTCCTATTATGAGTAGTAACAGACTTTCAATAAGGCAGAGGCAACATTGGCTTACTATAAGGCAAATTGCATGCTAAGACTATGACTAATTGAAATTTTTTTGCAATTTAGTTTCGATACGACAGACATGCAGGATAGAGGTGACTATGACGGGTTGAAATTTTCTGGGTTAAAAAATCCATTGCCAATTTAGTTGGAAGAAGCCATTTTCATTCTCTACTTTTTCAATTGTGGTAGTTTAATTGCAAAACATTTATGTTATTTTTTTGGATTTTTTTTGTTTAATTTTGTTTGAAATTGGTTGAATTACAGATTTAAGTGGTTAATTCTGTATAGTTTTAGTGTCTTATGGATGTTGCAGCAAGTTGAATCTATTTTTGCATTTGGAAATGCAATTTAAACAACAAAAAAATGTGATTTCGTGTAAATTTATGTCACCTAATTTCCTCAAAAAAAAAATCATAACTTTAACAATTAAACAACTCCCTTCTAATCTACATTCAATTATAAGCATTGGAGATCAATCTAGATTGTTATCTATTCTGAAATATGCTATACCTCAAACTACAAGCAATTAGTGAACATTTATTTTCATCTATTAATCCATTCCTTCATAACAATTTAGTGATTATAGCATTGAACTCTGATTCTACATTGGCTTGTAAATTTATGGCATACTCTAGAGTGCATATGATGATGATAATGTGGTGTAATAAAAAATTAGACGATAAAAATAATTAGGATACTATAAGGAAGTGGTTAACTTTAATCTTGATAATTAAAAGTGTTTTTCTGTTTTGACCAACTCTAGGAAGAGAATCAATATTGCTAAAATAAGAACTAATTCTCATGAGCTGCATTGTGAAACTGGAAGTTGTAAATTCCCAAAACACTATGGCATGAAAGAATATGTCACCTTTGTGACACTCAAAAGGTTGATCTTAGAGTGTTCTACTATACTCAAATTAGATCTCAATTTCAAAATATTTATCCTAATACTAACCTTCCTAGCCTTCTAAATAATCAAAATTACAATGATCTTAGAATGCTTTTCATAGTGTTTTTCAAACATGAAAATAACATTCTAAAAAAATCCAAATAATCTTGAAACTTTTTTAAAATCCTATAACCAATCTTAATTTTAATAGAAATTAACCATCATCATATACACACTCTGCAGTATGCCTTCAATTTTAACTCCTCTTTGGATTCAATGTCGAAATGGATCCTCTAAGCATAATGCCTTATTTCGACATGATTTGACTTGGGGACGTGTTGGATTCTTATAATACATCTATAACAATTATAGTATTCAAAAGGTCGTTCTGAAAGTTTCAAAGCGGATTTTTCTTTTGGTTTTGTCGTCCTATTTATGGTCGTTAAATTTCAATTAATGCCATGAGATTATAACTGTAGAAAATCCCATCCTTCATCACGTCTCTACTGAATAAGTCATTTATGGGTTTTTTAATTTTTCACTAATATATGGTCTGATAAACCTCCTGAAACATTGGGTTTCATTTGTTCTTCAATCAATATATGCATTTGAGCAGATATACAAAACTGAACACAAACACAATAACAATAATAAGTTCAATAAATGCAAGAATTTCACAAGAAGCAATCAACTATTAAGGCCTGATTTTCGTCGAAAAGAATAAGAAAGGACCTTTCAGGTATAAATTATTTGATTGAAACCTCCGTTTAATGTACTGACATGATTAGGACAATGTAAAGTTCTTAATCATTTTAATTTTAGTTTTAGTTATTTATTTATTTATTTTTATTATGGAGTCTAACACAATTCTTCCTCCTCTTTCCCTATTTATCATATATCTATTCATATTATAAATTTGGGATTAGTTGTATTGAGTAATTTTTCTATACAATGAATGGATCTCTGGTTTGTTATACATAAATGCATAGGTGAATCATTCCTATATATATATATTTGAAATCACTTAATATGAACATAAATTTTGTCATACATGTTTTGTTTCTATTCTAACTATATATAATAGAATATGAGTAGATTTAGGTATAATGGGTTATAGGTAGAAGAGTTATTTATGAGATATTTGATTTTTTTATGCAAAGATGTGATGAGATTCAATTAAGATTGGGTGACTTAATGAATAAATAAAAGGTGAAAATGGTGGTTTAATTTCATATTCAATTTGGGTAATTTTGCATTTAAGAAATTACAACTTTTTAATTGATAAAGTTAGGATGATAGATGCTTAAATAAGAATTTAGTTTTATGCATATTTATTTTTGAATGGTGTTGATTTCATTGAATTATATCATTGTAATTATCACTACATTTGGAATTAGGTAGTGTTGGCATTTGATCGAAACCAAGGTTCTCACAAGTTACCAACAAAGCTCCCATTGCAGTCTAGATGTACTAGCATTTTTAATCTTCCAAAAGGGAAGGTCTCACCCGAAGCACAATTGAGAGTTTAAATGAGTAAGAAGACACAACATGATAGATGCAATCTTGTATTTATTATTGATTTATTAATCACATAATTTATACTTGCAAAAACGAGAATGGCCAAAAAGGAACAATAACAATATTCACAACCATAACCAATAGAATATAAACAGATTGGATAACAAAGTAAACACACTACAAATATGCTAATGATGATCCATAGATAAGACATAAAAAAAATTGAAGTAGGATTCCAATCTTTCCTTATTCATTCATAGTCAAATCTTACAATGGAGTTGCACAATAAGTGTCAGAGATTTCTCTACTCAACATGAATCAATCTCCAACTGGCAACAATAAGAACAAACTAACAACTAAGTAATAAAAATAAGCGTGTGTAACTCTTTCCCTTTAGCTTCAAAGAGATTTTGTGCATCCACAATTAGCTAAAGTTGACCATGTCGAGTTCAGTTACAAGATAGGATAAGGATGACGATGGCCCCATTATTTGAGTCGACTCAATGATTATACTCCATAACTCTTAGATTTTTGTAGCCAACATGATCTACATTCCTTTATTCCTCTTGTGCATCATTTTCATCGATATATATGCTCCTTTATCATGCGTTCTTATCCGTCAAGTCTTTTGCAACTCCCAAAATGAACTTGTAATCTGCAGGGATTGATCATGAAAATGATCTTATCTCTCCAATTGGTTTCTGCCATTTCTATCGAAAAATAGAAGCGCCATAAATGAAAGTCTAGGATTTCTCAACATCTAGGGTAGTTGGTTGAGTATGTGCCAAGGCCTGCCATTCAATATCTATGAGTTAATCGAGTTGTTGGAATTTTTATATAAGCAGACTAAACAATGGGTCGAAAGTCTCTTAAGGCATTCCTCTTTTGTAGGGATTCCTCATGGAGGGAATCCATAGCCTAGATCTCATCATATTTGGCCTATTGCTCCAACAGATTGATAAGGGTTGTTGACTTAGTGTTGAGTTGAGAAATGTGCTCCCTCATCTCATCCATTGGATTATTACGTTTGGCTAGCAAGCCCATCCAATCCTATATAGTGGTAAAAACTTACTTGTTTTCTTCTATAGCTTGGCATAATTATGAACTAGTCGTGCTAATATCCTCCACCAGGGGTTGAACTCGACTCATTAATTGTTGTTGATGTTGGTTATCCTATTCCCACAACTCTTATGTGAACTAGTGTAGATTCCTGCAAGTTGTACAGATAAGATCGATATATTCCATAGGTCCATAGACTGGAACTTCTGTAAGTTTTAAACCTGCGAAGTAAAGCAATGCATATAGATTCTTAAGAAATACAAAAATTAATCAATGGCTCATACACAGAGTACACAAAGATTTTATAC
>ML798342.1:96015-106095 GCA_009831015.1 Picea engelmannii | reverse complement strand
AGAAATTAATCAATGGCTCATACACAGAGTACACAAAGATTTTATACCGGAAACCCTCAACAAGGAAAACCTTTCTTATTTTCATTATATTGAATTTCACCATTCGCCATCCAATATATACAATGTTTTTAGGTATTTCGTAGATACCAAAACCCTAATCCCTTAATCCAGGATTAATTTACAAATCCGCTAAAAATAGCAAAAACCGCCCAAAAAAAAAATTCGGGGCGCTGCCCGGTGCCAAACGCTGCGTGTCACTAGGGGGGGGATACCTACCCCCCCTAGGACCTCCCTAGGAAAGTGCCCGACGCACACAACAAAGCTCTAGGTGAAGGGATCGTCGGACACAGTTGTCATATCTGACGCACCCACACACACACACATGCAAAGAATATAACACATACCCAACAACTTCATCCAATAGGTTCTGATAAACCAAGCACAACTTCGACCACATTCCATGGACCTAGACCTGAATAAATTCAATTGATCTTTCACTTCCACATATCCATCACTTCAAATGTTCAATTTCAATTCAACTTCTCTATGCCACGAAATATATGATAGCAATTGACCCATAGCATCAATTCAATCACTTTCTCCTCTTTTAGAGAAATATCCTCTTCTTCCTCTTTTGCTACTATTTCACCCTCCTTCATTCCCCAATATCCTATCATATTCTCTTCATTTATAGCCATAACCTCCCCTTCTTCCTCCTTGTTCACCTCTTCTTATATCAAATCCTTATTTTTTGTTCCCTCTATAACCCTTATAATATTAACTAGTCGATAAACCCATTGTTCATCACAACCAAGTTGGAAACCTCAACCCTTTATTTCTATTTTTTATTGAGATGAGAGGGATGTGAGCTTCCAAACCCAAATGGTTCTTCTTATCGATCAATAACACTTTGAGATAACTAGCGTATGTGCCCTTCTGTCATTTTCTTAGACTCCCCTAGTCATGGTTGATCTAGGAGATGATAGCACCATGGCTTCCTCTCTTAGTATGATATTAGGCATATAGTCTAGGTTCATCCTTTGACTGCCCATGCTTTCCAACACCTTGAAACACCTTTGGTACATCTTGTCCCTCCATCAAGTGGCCTATTAGTGCATGAATATCCTAGATGTGAATTGGGTAAGCTCTTTCCAACCAAAAGGAGTTACCATGCACTCTACTGATAAAAAAAATTGTACATTTGGTCACCTCCCCTATGGCATTTAATACATGCAAGTCCAACAAATTCAAGAGGGTCAAATCCCACAGGGTCTCAAGAACACACTATAGTATGGAAGCAATATCTCTGAACTCTAGCGGAATTTGGTCCATTTACACCTTAGTCTTCATGTCAGGAAATAGGTCCCCATCTGAGAAGTTTCTATCAACCAGTCTGGTGTGCTCCACTTTTCCATGCAAAAATCCAATGATCTCTACTAATGGGTCACACAATTCAATGGGCATGGATTCGTTGTATCTTTGAGCTATGAATTTGCTTCCTGAGGGTTTTCCCATGATGGTAGATTGTCTCTAGTACACAAACATGATTAGAGGTCTAACTATAGAACAATGGCGGTTCAATTTATCTTGGCTCTAGTGTAACTATTATATATCCATAAGAAAACAGATTAAATTGTTAATAGGAGGAGGTGGGGATTTAAATATGTGAATGGCATTTACATTCGGGACTTATGGAAAAATAACGTCAAACACATGATGAATAGTGCACTAAACCACTTATAATTGCAACTGTGTACATTAATAGAATCGACAATTGACTCAACGCAACTGAAAAGTATGTAATATGTGGTAGTGAACTTCTTTATGAAAACCCATTGAAATTCTCACCGAAATGGAAGATGGCTAGACTACAGGGCTACAACAAATATGTTGGGTATGTGTTATATTCTTTTCACGACTAGACATAGTGTTTTTTTATGTTGTGTCGAGCATGGAGGGGGGGCCTCTAGGCCCCCCCTTAGGGGGTTGCCGGGGCAATGCCCCCAATAATTTTTTTTCCTTGGGAAACATGTCTCATTTTGCCTCGTTTTTCATGTCGCCTCGATTTTTGTGTCCATTGTTGGGCAGTTTTTTGGCACATGATTTTTGTTGATGGTTTTCTATTTATAGTTAAAGAATTAGGGTTGTTGACTAATCCAGGTCATTGGGTTAGGTTTTTGGATGCCACTGGCTCCTATATGTATATTGTATTGTAAACAATGCATGACTGTGAATGAATATAAAATATGTTGGTTTTCTCGGTTTGGGTTTCCAAGGGAAAAATCTCTATGTAATGTGTGTATTTGTCATTCTATTTTTTATGTTCTTTTATTGAAAATATGTTTGCAGTAAAATATTTTACAAAGTTAAAATCTACATTTGGCATCAGAGATTTGTTGGCTTTAGAGGGACGCCTTTGTGGTCAAGGGTTTGGCTTAGGACTATAATAAGCCTTGTTACAGTGGGAGATCTTTGGTATTGATTTTTGAGGTGAAACGAAATGGCGAGCAGTTCAAAAATGGAGATCAAGAAGTTTAATGGGAAAATTTTTGAGTTGTGGAAGCTCAAGATGGAAGATCTGTTGGTGGACAGAGATCAGTGGATCGCAGTGGATCCAGGCACTACACCTATAGGAACTTCAACAGATGACTAGAAAAAGTTGGATCAGAAGGCAAAGAGCACAATCTGACTGTGTCTCTCAGATTCAATATTACTGAATGTGTCAGAGGAAGCTACAACCAAATATTTATGGGATAAGTTGGGGAAGTTGTATCGGTCTAAGTCCCTAGTAAATAAACTATTCCTGAGAAAGAAGTGATATAACTTGAGGATGAGAGATGGAGACTTAGTGGCAGAGCATTTGAATGCCTTCAATACTGTGGTAAGTCAGTTAGTATATGTTGAGATTAAAATTTCAGATGAAGATAAGTGTATTAGTTTACTGTTCTCTTTTCCATACTCGTGGGATAGTCTGGTTGTGGTCATAGGTAGTAATACAACTTCCTTGAAGTTTGATCAAGTGGTCTCATCCTTATTGTCGGAGGAGATGAGACAGAAGAACATGGAAGGATAGAGCACATATGCATTATTTGCAAGAGGACGCTCCTAGGAAAGAAAAAGATCTAAGTCCACAAGTGGGAGATCTAAGTCTAAGGGAAAATCTAAGTCTCCTGGAAAGTTTGTAAAGGTATGTTGGAGATGTGGAAAAGAAGGGCACTACAAGACACGGTGTAGATCCAAAATTGAGAAAAAGAAGGGATCTAAAGAAGCTCTTTCTATAGAAGAAAATACATCCAAGGAAGGAGGGGATGTGTACTTGGCTTCTTCAAGCACACGTGCAGATCATGAGGCATGGTTGGTTGACTCAGGTGCATCCTTTCATATGACTCCCCATAGGGAGTGGTTCTATTAATATGAAAGGTATGACGGAGGTAATGTTTTCCTAGGTGATGTATCGAAAACCATAATCATAGAACGAGGAAAATTCAAGTTGAGGCTCATAGATGGAAGGATTATAACTCTACCTAGTGTTCTACACATCCCTGGATTGGCCAAAAAATTGATTTCTATAAGCAAAATAGACGATGCAGGGTTAAAAACAATATTTGAAAAGGAAACTTGCAGGATGGTTCGAGGAACAATGGTGTTGTTGAAGGGAGTTCGATTTGGAACTCTGTATAAGATGCAAAGAATCACTATTAGTGATGGGTGTAATAGTTCCATTGTTCTTGATATTGGAGTTGAAGAAGAAATAAATCCTACAGTCTTTGGAGAAAAGGTTATGCTATGGCATCAAAGACTGGTGCATATCGGAGAGAAGGGTCTTCGACTACTACATGGTAAAGGTATGGTTGAAGGTATGTCTAACTGTTCTCTGGATTTTTATTTCTATGAACATTGTGTATATGGGAAGTAGAATCGAGTAAGATTCCCCTTTGGTGCAACGAGGGCAGAAGGAATTTTACAGCTAGTTCACATTGATGTGTTTGGACCTGTGTCTGTTCTATCATTGGGAAAATCTGTGTATTGTGTCTCATTTATATATTACTTCTCGAGGAATACTTGGATTTATTTACTCAAGAAGAAATATGAAGTCTTTGACAAGTTTAAAGAGTTTAAGGCTCTTGTTGAGAATCAAATAGAGAAAAAAATTAAGGTGCTGAGGACAAATAATGGCGGAGAGCTCTGCAGGAATGAATTTGAATAATTATGTAAGAAGTGTGGTATAGAAAGGCATAAGACTACTCCATATACACCTTAGCAGAATGGAGTTGTAGAAATGTGAACAAGACGTTGATGGAAAAAAGCAAGGTACATGCTCAATGGTGCTAGTTTAGGGAAAGAATTATGGGCAGAGGCAATGGGTACTGCATGTTACCTAGTCAACATATCACCCTCATCAACGCTGGATGAAAAGACTCCACAAGAGGTATGCACTAGTAAGAAACCTTCTCTCACACATCTCAAGGTATTTGATTGTGAGGCCTATGTTCATGTTCCAAAGGAAAACAGGAGTAAGCTAGATAAGAAGGTTGAAAAGTGTATCTTTATTGGGTACAAATATGGTCTCAAAGTTTATAAGCTTTGGAACCAAGAAACTAAGAAGGTTGTATATAGACGAGATGTGGTATTTAGAGAAATGAAGGATGTTGTTAAACAAGAAGTCTTACCAATTAAGGAAGAACCAGATAAAATGGAGTTTGATTTAAAGGATGACGAATCAGACTCTACAGAAGAACAAGAATAAGAAGAAGAATATCCTCATACTCAATTATTGAGGAGATTGGTTCAAGAAAAAAGGCTACCGGAAAGGTATACTCCATCTAATTTCCATTAAAATTTTGCTTTGTGTATTACCGATGATGATCCTAGAACTGTCAGGGAGGAAGTGGATTCAGATCATGGAAATCTCTGGAAAAAGGACATGGATGAAGAAATGGCATCCTTGGATAAGAATGAGGCTTGGGAGCTAGTGGATTTACTGACTAGAAGAAATCCCATTGGTAACAAATGGGTATTTAAAAAGAAGCTAAATGTAGAAGAAAAAATGGAGAAATACAAAGCTCGGTTAGTATAAAAGGGCTATTCCCAGGTTGAGGGAATTGATTTTGGTGATATTTTTTCTCATGTTGCCAAGTTAACTTCTATAACATTTATGTTATCTATTGCTATTGTATTTGATTTTGAAGTAGAACAAATGGATGTGAAGACAACGTTCCTACATGGGGATATGGAAGAAGAAATCTATATAAAACAACCAGAAGGATTTGTTGTGCAGGGAAAGAAGGAGCTGGTATGCAAGCTGAAAAAGTCCTTGTATGGTTTAAAAAAATCACCAAGGATGTGGTATCAAAAAATTGATACTTATATGCTGGGACTTGGCTTCACAAGAAGAAAAAATGATCACTATGTGTATTTTAAATTAATTGGTGATCATTTGATTTATTTGGTCTTGTATATGGATGACATGTTGCTGATAGGAAACAATAAGGAGATTATCAAGATTGTGAAAACTCAGTTTTCCTCTAAATTTGACATGAAGGATGTAATGTCCCCAAGGTCGAGCCCTGTTGTAAATCATGTCTATGAAGTATAAATCTTGCATTGTGAATTGTAATTATGTTTTATAGGCTGGTGAGCCAAGTTTATATAAGCTGGTGAGCTTATGTGTTATTAGGCCAGAGAGATTAAGTGTTAAGGCCAAGAGCCTGCTTTTGTATATGTAATCATGCAGATCATTAATAAAAATATAAACACCGCTGCATGCAAACTGACCACGATGAATGAGTGATGGGGGACTAATCTTCCACAGAGTAGGTAAGGGATTGGGGCCTGGAAGGTTGGAAAGAGAGGCTAAGTGTTGAGCCTAGGGGCTTAAGTCCTTGGGAATAATATTTTAATATTATTCCAAAAGCCATGTGAAATATAGGTTTTGTCCTAAGTTCCTGGAGAGGAACGCATGCTGATGGAGTGCATGCAGCTTCATGGGTGACATGTGTCGACCCAGGCACATGCAGTTAAAAAACTGCAGAAGTCATCCGTGGGGGGGGGGGTTCGTTCTCCATTCTGTCGTTCGTTTTCTAAACTGTGTGACCTCTGCGTCTGAGCTCTGCATATCACACACAACACTGAAAACCAAAACCATGAGACCTCTGTGATTGTCTGGTGTATTCTCATGAATTTCGTCTGGTCTCTGTGTTTGGCCTCCATCCTCGACCTCTGTATAATTTCCTGTCATGCATCCTGTAACCGGTAAACCGTGAGCCGATCTGTGTCTTCTGTAGAACCCGACACCTGGATAATCGCTTGAGTGTGCTATGTTTTAGCATCTGGTCATTGCCATTTGCGGGACTATGCCCGTTTTCTGTTGTGGTTGTCATCCTGGTGTCAACTGAGTGCTTGATGTTGTTGCGGTTTCCCTCACCCAGTTGGAATTGAGTCGAAGGGTGTGATGAAGAAGCGGGTTGTTAGGCCCATGGTAGAAGAAGCAGGTTGTCAGGTCTGTGAGCAACTCCCTCCAGGTGAGAGAGTTTGTTGGGAAGTGGTTTTCTCCTAGAGAGAGTCCAACACCAGCTTCAGAGCTCTGAGAATTCCTGATCTGACCTATTGTCAAGGCCCAGAGAGGGAGGTGAAGCACCGATGGACTGTGCTTGTGAAGGTGTATACTTCGGGGCGGAACAAGCATGTGGGGAATGAGAGTCTGTTAGTAGTGGGCATAAGAAGGCATCCTGGGAAGAATCCTTTTGGTTATTCTGTGTAGTTTTCCCTGTAACCTCAGCCTAGACTAGGATTCCTTGCCTTGGGTGGAGCTTAGTCCCATCTCGGGGGTGACCTACTGCTGAGAGTGATGAGCAACGTGGTCTAAGGCTGGGAGGTCCGTGGAAGTCCTGCACATAGTTGGTGGAATTACCACGGTTTCAAAGATAAGTATCATCTTATGCTTAATATTATGTTTTGCATGTCTGTGATGCTTATATGTATCATGTATTATGTTGTGCATATGAATTATTGTTAATGCCAGGGATTATTTATGTTAGCAGTAATCTTGTGCTTACTTTGAGTTAAATGTGTTTAATTTGATTTAAATGCATGCTATTAAATTAAGTATTAGAATGATGTTGTTCCGCACAGTAGCATTTGCCCGACCAGTGGGATGACGGCCGGGGGGGCGTTACAGTATGGTATCAGAGCCTAGTTTCAATGCTGAGCCTGGATGGGCCGGATAAGTGGTCTTTGGACCGAGGTTTTGAGAATAAATTGTGTCAGGAGGACTAATTTCAGAACTCATAATGTTTCTGAGTGTCAACGGACTACTTGACCATGTTACAAAGCTCAGGAGGTGTAGCGGTATTATAAAACTACAGTCGGTGTGGTATATGGCCACAGGGAGAGAGAGAACTCCACACCAGAAGTGTTGGATCAAGTAGATGAAGGTTCAGAAGGAGGGTACCAAGTCATTGGCTAGAATTCCTTGAGAAGCAGAGTTGGACGGTCAGAATTCTCTATGGAGAACCCGCGAAATCGCAAGGGCCATCAGATGGCCAGAAGTTGCAAGGTGGTTAGTGGATGGAGAAACTCGCCACCCTAGGATCCAGAATAAACGTGGGTCATTTGATCGTGGTTGGTTTGAACCGTTGGATCATTTCATGAATTTAGGGATCGTGAACTTGGAGCGTAGGCCAAATTCTTGGTCACTCCAAGTCCCGAATCGCAAAAGAGATTAACAAGGGTAGAATCGGACGATGGAGCGCTTTCAGGAAGAAGTGTCGAAATCCCGTGAGCTGTCGGATTCAACCAATTAGAGAGGAAATTAGGGATGAAGAGCTTTGATAGGTGTAAGCATAGGAGAGATCTGGACCATTAGATCCAAATCATCAAGGATCGTTGGATCTCATACAAGAACTCGTGTATCAGAATTTGGGGATTGAAGCGACAAGAGATTTGGAGTCGCTGCATCGTGAACTCCTAGTTACCGAAAACCCGAAACCCCAAAATCCTGAAACGATCTACATTGTAGATCGTAGGAGAGGAACTTGACTGTTGGATCAAGTAGATGAATAGACTGTAATTTCAGAATTTCGGCAAATGAAAGTTTGAGATGTGTAGATGCACGAACTCCTGATGCCCGAAACTCTGAAACGAAAAGTAAAAGTAGTGGGGCCCCTTGACATCGTTGGGAGTGAGGTGGACCTTCTTAAGGAAACCATGTGTCACTACCTTGGTGTGCGACAACTGTGCTATGGGCCTAGAGGGTAAGGAAATCAAATTTTTGGAACTTGGGAGTTGGAGAGGGAAGCGAATGCGAGAACCTCCAGGACCAAAACACCGAAACCTGAAACCCCGAAGTCCCGAAATATCGAAACCTGAAGTTTCGTTTGGAAAGCCTTGTAGCACCTAGCAGTTTAGAATTTGATCATGGCCCATGGACGCATGGGTTGGGGACTAAGAAAACGAGGGCTATTGCCAGAAATTGCAAAGCCAAACAGAGCTCAGGAAAATTCGTGGAATCAAAACATTTTCTTATTCGCGTTGGTTTATGAATGTTGTAGTTTTCTTAAGGGTTTAAGGCCTGAAAAACTTCGGTTGACTGCATGTTGTGTGTGCAGAGTTCAACGAGTGTCAGGATAGCCGCGAATCGACGTCGAGTATAGAAATGGAAGAGGTGTTGATTGCCTCCAATTCAGAGAACGAAAGAGAAGGAAGGGATGTCAACTTGGGAGTCGAAGGATCGAACTCCAATGGGCACAAAAGAGAATTGGATAAGGAAGGACATATGATGAAAATAATTGAAAGATTGCAGAAAGATGCCCAGGCTCACCAAGATGATAGATGAAAGCTCATGAAAGTCAGGGATAGGCAGGGTCAATTCAACTTAAGGATGTTGAAGAGTCTGGAAAGAATAGAAAAGAAATTGGAAAAGGAGAGTGACTCAAGCAAGACAGAGAGTCGCAGGATCCCTGAGAGGAAAACAAGATCAAGGAGTGTCAACAGACATCGTCGTCACTCCCCAAAGCATTCCAGTAGAGAAGCACACAGTAGTTCAACCCCATATCCTACCAGAAAGCATCGAATATTTGGAGTGGATGAATTGAAAGGGGAGATGAATAAGATTAAGCCTCCTACGTTTGATGGAGAACATAAGAAGGAGGAAGATGTTGAAACATGGTTGCTTGGCATGAGGAAATATTTCCAACTACATAATTATTCCTCTCATGTAAAAGGAAGAATTGCGATGTATTAACTAAAAGGAAAACCATCCATGTGGTGGGATCAACTTGTGCAGGTGTAACACGTTAGAGAGAAAGATATCACATGGAAGGAATTCAAGAGGTATTTCGAGAGGAAATACCTAACTAAAATATACTATGACAGAAAGATGAAGGAGTTCTTTGAACTCAAGCTGGGCAGCATGACCATTGATGAATACGAATGAAGGTTTTTGGAATTACTGAAGTATGTGCCATTCATCAAAGATGAGGCTGTCAAGATTCAGAGGTATCTGAGTGGACTGCAACCTCCCATTGGTGGCAAGATTCAGTATGATGATCCTAAGACTATGGAAGAAACAATAAGAAGAGTGAAATGCTTATATGAAAAGCAAAGAGAAAATCCTACCTTTCGGAAGGCTTGGGTTGACTAGAAGAAGTTTAAGAAAAACAAAGGTAGAAGGGAAACAAACCTCCTTTTTTCAGAAATAGTCCTCAAGGACATCCATCGTTTAGAGAGCCGAGAATGGCTGAAGTGGGAGAACAAAGGCTGAGACAGACGCCCATTCAGTGTTGGGGCTATAAAGAGAACCACAAGTACAGAGACTGTCCTCATAAAAATGGCAAAGCAAGAGCTGTCCATAATGTTCAACAAGATGAAACAGTGGAGGACATGAGCAGTAGAATGCCAAGGATATATGTGGCCCTGGAAAACAAGCTAGCTGAATTTTAGGCACACATGATTGAAGTGGAAGGTATGATTAACAACCAACCATTTATTATTTTAATTGATTCAGGGGCTAGCCATAGTTATATAGACCCTAGAGTGGTGGAAAGTTTTCATTTATCAAGAAGCAAACATGAAAAGTCTTGG
>ML798342.1:54132-74097 GCA_009831015.1 Picea engelmannii | reverse complement strand
CGAATTCTTAATGGTCTCAGCCATATTCATATCTTCATTCCTTTCTTCTCCATGTCCGTTGGAGTTCGTTCCTTCCATGCCCAAATGGACATCCATCCCTCTGCTCTTCTCTGGATGAATGTAATTCCCTTATGCCTCTTCCATTCCTATGGACTCTGCACTGTTCTGACCTGACTGAGTTGTTGTTAATTCTGCAAAACGTGCAGCCATAGAAACTAATCAGACTAACAATTCAATAATTCATGAGAATATGCACCATTTCGATTCAACATACACATCAACATTATCACTCCCAGTTTCCTGGTGTTATCACCATGAAAATTATAGATAAGACCCAAGTCTCGAGAACACTGACACACAATGCCTTTTGAGATACACTTGCGCAAGAAGGTGGTTTTGTCGAAACCACTTTCGCCAAGATGCGGTATCACGTGTCTCAACATGTCAAATCCACCACTCGTGGAGTGGGCGACGGCTAGTTAGATCACCCTGCTTCATTCGTTCGGTACTTCACAGCCATGTGACGTTAGCTGAATGTTTCCATGTAATGAACTCAAAATCTAATCATTCGAAATGGATTGGACGAGCATGGAAACCCAACGCTCTTTGTACATAATATGTATGTGCTTCATGAATGGAGTTCTATAATTACCACTCCCCAAGTATGAATTTATCTGCGTATCCATAATCGAACTAATCTCCAAGCTGCTCGACTTCCTGATCTCTGTAAAGACACATTTCAGTATCCCCAACCTGAGATACATGGACAAAGATAAGTTGAGTGAGACTGGTTATTCGAGCAACATGATAGGCTTTCCTGCGAATAAGGAGGAAAGGGTCCTTACGCACATTCTAGCAACTAAGTTCCAAACAGAGTCAGTTATAGACTCGCGATTGGAAGTCATGTTGAATCCCACTATAAAGGATTTAGTCATCAACATGCCAGCCGCTAAAAAGAAAAGGAGTAAGCGGCATAAGAAGGAGGAATCTACGGCTGAAGCGACCGAAAGTGTTGGAGAGAATCAACCGGTCTGGTTAGACTCTTCTTTAAAGGCGGAGACCGCTAAGTTGAAGTAAGTCTTCAACTAAGATAATCATGTCTCAATGAATTTTGAACAACTGGTAGCGTAGGTAAAGAGTACAAGAGATGATAGGCATGTTCTTCAAACGACCCTTTTTACAACAGACTAACTGTTGTCATCACCCTTTTGTAATTTTGTGATTAATATGATTATATAAATATAGAAACGGATTTTAGACTATTTATTACAATTTCTATCTGGTGATGTTATGACTCTTGTTTTCTTTTATAATAAGTTTTTCTTGTAATCTTATATTTTATTTTCATCTGTTTAAATCAGAAGAAATTAAAATTCGGAATTCTTTTTAATTAATGCTTCAATGTGGTTATGTGATTCTTTTTCTTTTATTATTATGCAATTTAACTCAGACTCATCGCCTTCCAAGCGACTTCACGCGCATTAACTTGACCTGTTCATTTATATTATCATGCATAGCAATATTACAAGGTAAAACGCTTCTCCACGCACCTAAATCTACTGTGCATTTCTTCTTCGTCGTACCGACTACTTACGCACACTACTCTGGTGTTGTGCGCCAATATCCACTGCGCACAGTTTCGATACCGTACACCGATATTCCACATGCATTTTCTCCCTATGCATGCACCATGTCAAGTTTAACCTATTCCTTAGCGCTCAAATATCTACGCACACTACTGAATACATTGTCGCGAAACAACTTATACTCATACTTATGCACGTACCAAAAAAACTCCTTTGCATTAAGAAATACTTGTGCACCCCATGTGCACCTTACTATGTGTGTGCTTACCGCGCAAGGCTAATTTCAGCGCATGCATCTACACATAATAATCTTCCGCGCGACGCCACAATTTACCGTGCACACTAACACACCAACGTTTTTCCCATGCGGTTCCAAATTTACCACGCACGTTAGTACACCAACCTTTTCCAAGGACACTCCGTGACTCCAATTCTGGTCACTTCGAAGTTACTTTTCTGTGAATATTCAATTCAATTACACCAGAGAAAAGTTACACACGAACCAACTTTGGGGGAAATTGGTGATACATAAGCCATCACTAATAAGCCTTAGGAAGGAGACCCTTTTGCAGCCACTTCTAAACGAGATGTAGCTAGTCGTATGAATGTCACACAAGAACCATTCATCAAAGTAGAAGATAATGTCAAATATGTACTTAGATTTAGAAGAAGGGACTGCAACACTAGAAACGATTACAAGGGGTGACATGTCTATTACACAAGAACCATACATGGATGAAATGATTGATGCATAGGTTGTTACACAAGAACCAACCACCATAGAAAAAGTTAATACTAAGCCTATTACACAAGAACCAAACATGGATGAAATGATTGATGTGAAGGCTGTTACACAAGAACCAACCACCACAGAACAAGTTAATAATGAGCCTGTTACACAAGAACCAACCACCATAGAAAAAGTTAATACTAAGCCTATTACACAAGAACCAAACATGGATGAAATGATTGATGTGAAGGTCGTTACACAAGAACCAACCACCACAGAACAAATTAATACTGAGCCTATTACACAAGAACCAAGCATGGATGAAATAGATAATGAGGAGGATGTTACACAAGAATCAACCATTGAATAACCAGCGAGGGAAGAACTAGTCAATTTTGAGGTCGCTACACAAAAACCAGTCAAAGTAAATATGGAAGAAGGGGAACCTAGCACGATGGATTCCATGCAATGTAAGAAGAAACCTCCCTCTATGATTAAGCAAGTTGTGAAATTGAAAAGGAAAAATATGAAACTAAGGTAAAAAATTAAGGAACTAAAGAGACATATTAGGGAGTTTCTCATGACTACAGGGTTAAAAACCCCTATCGATGCGGCCAAAACCTTTGATAAAGTGACCTCTCCAGAAAAATGGGCTACTAAGAAACCAAAGGAGGAAACCTATTTAGTTTGGGAAGATATTTTTAGACCTGTAGGATATTCACCCTAAGACATGAAGTTTAGAACGAAATCTACACAGACAGAAGTAGAAACCAATGAAGTTGGAGTTTCTACCTATGAATTCCCCTCTCCCTTATTTTTATAGACAAAGCTCAATAATTGGAAGGCATTGACAATGTCCTACCAAGCCGACATGGTCCCCCTTGGGGAACATTGAAAGATTGTTCGAAACATGGAGAGGAAAAGGGTAGATGCACTAACCATTTACAACAGAGAAAAGGAGCAATGGGGAGCATATCAAAAGAAGCTCAGGGATGCACATGATCAGGTTAAGAAGCAGAAGGAAGAAAATAATAAGATAGGCTCATTCATTCAAGATTTTTTGAACTCCAAAATGCCTTCTCCTGTGTATGTTATGTTTCTTCAAAAGGAGTTCATCCTTTTTAAGCTCACAACCATAATCAAGGATAGACCTTACATGTTCACACATGCTAAGGCTTTATGGAGGACCTTTTATGAAGCTCATGAGATCACACAATACTATTTGTGTGAATTTTATTTTCATGATTTTATCCTGCCATATGAAAGAGAGTTTAATCCTAAACCTTATATAGGATACCTCCAGTTGCGAGCCTTTGTGTCTTATGTACTTCATAATATTAAGTGGAAATTGGCCCAAGAAAATGTGGAAAGGAACCTAGCCACATGTGAGCTAAGAGTTAGGTCAGAATATGCTCGTGTAGATGATGTCATCAGGGCTCAAAACCTCATTTCAGGTCTCCTGACCTTTCAAGGTTGGTTGTAAGCCTTCAGGCACATGTAATTCACTAGTGTGTGAGTTGTATTAATGATGCAACATCTGAAGCCTCGGAGGGATGCAAAATAATATGGGAGTCATCTACGGTGGCAATCAAAACCAGGGATCCCTTTGGTTTTCCAAACTTCAGAAGAGCCATGGGGCGATTGAATAGGTACATTTAGTGTATTGATTAGAGAGGCCCTCGATGGATTGGCCTGAAGTTTTATTTCCCTTTAATATGGTTACCTATAGATAAGTATCGTCCCATGTATGAATTAGCAGTGATAGAAAAAAAATGGGGGATGGAAGCTATGGTGTCAGCATGTTTCAGGGCTCTTTGGGAAGAAATGCATGAGGCTTACCAAGTTAGCACACTACATGAAACCTACTCTTGGGCTAATCATGATCTCATATAAAAATTAGCTGCACGAGGACATGAAATAGGGATAGTTGGGGGGAGATGTTGGGCCCTTGATATTTACCCTTCTTTCCATCCATTTACCCTATTTTGGCGATACTCTAAGTCATCTTTTACCCTCTTTTGACAATATCTTTCCTGTGACTTCATGTTTTAACCCAAGGTACAACCTTTTTATGAATTGCATTATTTAAGTAGTAATATAGGTTGTTAAGTGGTTTCATACTTGATTTCGGGTTTACTAATGAGATGGATTGGAAGCATATACTTGCAAGATGATAACAAGTTATGTTCATTCAAGGATTTGATGTTGTTACTCCTTTACAAGCTCAAATGATGTCCCTTTTAGATATGTTGTTACTTCTAGATGTTGTCACTTCTTGAACCATAATGTTGAAACTTACACGATTTCATTGATACTTGAGCATTTTCTCTTCGACCAATGCTCAAGTATAGGAGCAGATAGATGCCAGCGTGGAAAGGGCGAGTCATCAAAAGGGATGAAAGCACCAACTATTGTAACTACTCATGGTTTTGATGATGTAACAAAATACTCTATTTTGTACACCATTTATAACAATACGAATTTGCAACAGATCTTGTGCTATGTATTGATCAAATAGCATATTCTAATTATAAAGACTGTTATCTGGAGATGTATAAATAATAGGAGACCTCTCGGGTTGAGGGGGTTGAATGAGAAGAAAACATAATGTGTAGCAGAGTCCGGTGAACTCATTGTATCATCATTTTTATAATATATGAGTATGCTGGTTCGTTCCATTCGAGTATTCATTTGTGAGTTGTTTCAACAACCCTGATTGGTGAAGGAAGGCCCCCCTTCTCGAATCAGGTGCTACAATTCCATTTGTTCATTTAGTAGATTATCATAGATTGTTTCATAATTTCAATTGTTGTAGTTATTTTTTTCATGTGAGTTGTTACTTGTTCTTGATCTTTGTTAATTTTGTGAGTTGTTACTTGCTCTTGATTAGTGTTAATTGTATGGGTTGTTACTTGTAGAGTTTGATTGATTATTAGAAGGAATGAAAGATTTGTGTCATTGTTGTTACTTTTGGTTGAAGTTTCGTTGAGGTTTGTGCATCATTGGATTTCTTTTGATAAATAGACTTTCTGTTTAATTATAGCAGGTGCATTCTCTTTAAAACCATCACGAGTTTGTGAATTGATAAGAGGTGTCGTTGGGTTGTTTACATTAAATTTCTTACCAAGAAGAGTTGTGTGGATTTAGAGTGACTTCCTTTCGAATGCATGATGTGTGAGTTAATTGTGATCTTCTTTTTAGTCAAGAGTTGTTTGGATTGAGTGCAACCTTCCTTTCTTACAACTTTTTATATGGTTTTAGATAGGATAACTTGGAGGTGTGTCTTCTTCAAGAAGACTTAATTGATTGAGTTTCGCATTCATTTACTATACGATCATTTAGAATTACTTGCATTATAGAGGAAATTATAGCCTGCATAGACTTTGCACATAGCCTTGAAATAAAAGACGACCCCTGGTTGGACAATTAATGTGAATGTTATTTAGTTGTCCTAAAAAGACATTTAAAAACACCAACACAACTTGAGTGGGCCTAATGGTTAAGAACATATATTTCCTCCTAGGAAAACACAAGTTCAAATCCAGAGGGGGTAGAGTATGTACACCTCCATACACTTTTCAATAACTATGTAGAGATGCATATTAAGTAGCATGTCCCCTCACGAGGTAAAGAGGAACACCTAAATGTATTAAGTGGATGAAAACATGATAAAGTTGTAGTCAAAGATGGGAAGCTATATATAAATTATGGTTCATATGGACCAATGGTAGTATAATCTTTGTGAAATATAATTCTTTGAGTGATATGTTCAACAAATTCATTTAAATAATATATAACATTATTATTTATACATTTGATTTCAAATAATTTGTTAATTATTTAAACTTGAAACATATTTTAATATAAATATAATAATAATACTTAATGATATATCTTAACTATAATAATTAATATATATATATATATATATATATATATATATATATATATATAGAGTTTCAGAAATTATTATTAATTTTCTTACGATAAGAAATTAATGATATCCTATTAACTATAATAATTAAAAAAACATATTATTATAAAATATATAATAATATAGTTTAAGACTTTATTATTAATTTTCCTACTATTTTGGGGGTGATTTAAGTAATATGAAGATACGAGGTAATTTGATTTGATTGAATTAAAAAAATATCATAAAAATTTAACATACAAGGAAGTTATATATAAGATGTTTGGTTAAAATCAATTATTAATTTATAATATAAATATTGTTTTATATCACAATTAATTATTCTCTATGGATTAAGAGAAGTGGTTTATACACATGAATTAGTAGTAGTAAATAATTCATATAACAATGAAGATATCCACAAGAAAATAATTCTTATTATTAGTAATAGACATTTAATAAGGCAGAGGTAGAAAATAATTCTTATTATTAGTAGTAAGATACATTTAACAAGGTAGAAGGCAGGTTGCAGAGCAATAAGTCTCTGCCCAGAAGGTAGAAGGTAGAGGAGTTTATTGTTTACAGTCATTAATATCAACGGATATGACAGATAGAGGTAGTAATATCCGCAGTTGCCATTCCTTAGCATTTGGATTGCAGTATAGGCAGCAGTGGTTTCAACAGTTGATCCACCATTATATGCACACCAACAACAGAGTCACCACCACTAACATAAGCATACGATCTAGTTCAAAAACCATCACCTCACCTGGAGACAGATCCCAGAGATGGATCCTTTAGTTCGAAAGCCTATTGATTCCAAATCAGTTGTATTTGAAGTGGTTRKAGTTTACCTAGTAGTTGAACCAGTTACATATCTAGCAGATCGAGATCGAGTTGACCCAATTCCAGGGGCATATTTAGTTCCAGGTGAAGAAGATCCATAACCACTAGTGATAGGTCGAGATAAAAAAGACCYAGTGTCTGTTCGACAACCATCACCCYRCCCAGATCCTTATCTAGAACCTTCTGCAGTGATGGAGGAGAAAGTAGACCCATCCGCAACATTTCAAGAGCCATACTCCGTTAATCGAGATCCAGATTCACTAGCTTCATCTTGTCCAGATAAAAGTATTCATGGGTCCCTCAGATGGTTCACGATATGGTTAGCTCGGGGCTCCGCAGGTTTGATCCACTAAACCTAAACTCAAGGCTGGTAGAAGGTAAGGTAGTAGATCGATAAGTAGAGGAGGTAGGAGGGCTACGAGGGAAATTCACATTTGAACAACGAATCTCTCTAGAATCTCACAAGGGAATTTGCATATGATGTAGGGAAGCTTTTTCTGGAGGGTAGGAGTAAACCCAACAAGGCAAGGCGCGACAAGGCACCCATGCAGGAGGGCTCTATATTAGTTAATTCAATACACCACAGAGTGGACCAGTACCAAAGTCAGCAAGACCAGAGCTTCTGCATGTAATATGATCCAACTCATTTACGTATTTGAGAACGTTGGTTCGGTGAATGTCTTGCCCTGGTCTGGCCTAGAACTATACTCATTGTTCATAGCTTTGAACTTAGATACAAGAATATTTACGCTCTCCCCGGTATTGCCTCCCCTCTCGAAGGCTGGAAGCTCCAAAGACGAACTGGTTTTGGTTTTGAGAATGATGCTTCCTTAGTATTAGTTTCGGTCTCGTATCAATGAATCAGCATGGCACCATCCTATCTTCTCTGCTTCAAAATTATTTAGGTATCAGTTATACCTGGTGTACCAGATTCATCTGATGCTTCCGGAGAAATCAATTTGTCCTCTAGTTTTCACTCCATGTACATATATTTGTTTATGGAGTGTGTAACCCACTACTCTGTGTGCATTTTTATAGTATTCAACCCTGCTGTTATTCATTATAACAAATGCATTTCTATATTACGCAGAGCACACTTTCTCAGTGAGATAACTTCTGTATGTATACGTATTTTTATCGCAGAAGAGCTAAAGTAGGATCTCCAGTCATGGCCCCACGAAAAGCATCCAAAGCTAGTGTTGAGGTTTCGGGACAAGGCTCGGACAACGTTGTAGATACTTCACCTCGAAGTGTCGACTCTGTCCTGAACTGGTCTTTCGTTTCCGATGTTCTGCAGGCCGAATTGGTGGATTATTCTGATGATTCCAGCGATAATGAAAAAGATGATATAACCACCAAGTATAAGATCGTCATTCAATCTGGAATGCACAAAGTAGTAGCCATGCCACAACTACTGCCATATTATGATATGGTCTGATAGGCATTAGACCATGTGGATATACCAACCAGAACCATCATGAATGAGCAGAAGGTCACCATCGGGACTTTCAGGCCTGAACATCTACAAGCCATGTATAAGTTGCCCACATCGTCCGACTTTACATATGGCGCTGAATTCTTGGACGAGTTCAAATAGAAGGAATGTGTGCAGTATGATAAAACCATGTCTAGCTTAATAAAATATTGTGTTTCACACTCTGCGAAGTTCAGGGTAGACAATAATGGTATATATTCAATAGCTTTCTTAGAACCACAGTACAAGTATGTAGCTATGATGACATGAAGATTATACGGGAGAGAGGACACCTCACATTTCTTTCTTCCATGGATGCCTCTAATATTTCGAGTCACTGAAGGTTGTTCCTTCAACTGAGCGAAAATGTTGTCTGATAGCTTGACCAGTCGGGTCACAGAGTATTGAGAACAAAAAGAGAGCGGAAAGACTTCTTCATTTTTCATGTCTGCATACATTGTGGACGCCGTGTGTTTTTTAACACCATTTCCCTTAATGAGCTGGAGTTGGACTCCAGCAGAGGACGAGCCTATCCACGTCTATCATGCAAAATTGTGGGAAAACAAAGCAACATATTTCATATACGAAATCTTCAACTGGGTGATGGTACCGCTGCATGTCACTATTTTCGGCCACCTGCCACCCAAGATCTCAGATAGTATAGTGACGAATTTGAGCAGCATAGCTGACTGGTATGTAGAAGCCGAATTCTCATATCTCAGATTTTTCGGGGCTTCTATTCCCCCGCATGCATTACCATTATTCATTCCCGACAAGCTAGCTTGTCATGAGGTTGCTAGACAAGCAGTAATCGGTGGCATCAACAAGGAGCTGAAGGGATACTCGAAGAAGGTATGGCCACCTTTTCTTGTTCATTTGAACTCATATTCTTTATTAGATTTGGGGCATGCTAAAGCTGAGGCAACAACCCTGGAAGACCTAAATTTGGTCCTTATTGAATACAAGAAGCACGATCCGCAAAGGGTCGTGAGTAATCATTTGGCCAGTTGCGGGCTCAAGAGATTTGAGCACGAAAATTTGCCCTTGGATGACATTTTTTGGGGCGCACAATCTTATGCCGAGATTTTAGCTCGGATACAAACATTGGCACCTTAGGAGAGAGCCAATGTTATGAAGTTCCAAGAACATCGACGCAGTTGTCTTCCCACAGTGTTGCGGGGTGAGAATCTGAGTACAACGGAGGCGAAACAAAAAGATGTCGAAGGCTCCAAGGATGCGACTCCCAGTCAAGAAAAACACCAGGACAAAGGAGAGAAAACTAAGATTCCGAAAGCAGAGATACAGGCTCCCAACCTGCCAAAGAAGCAGAGTCTGGCTACTACTCCGGGACAATCAATGAAACAAATCAGAGAGCCTATCACATCAGTTACTCCCTTGCAGTCAACTTAGGGAAATATTGACGCAGGATGGATTTTCAATGAAGAGATGAGACCTATAAGGGTGGAAGAGCTCCCTCCAAATGAGTTCTTATTTGATAAGAAGAGAAAGGCAGTGATAAAGAGGGAATTCTATCAGGAAGGAGAGTCAACAACCAAGAAATACAAAGTTATAACTGATGGGAAAGACAAGAGGAATGAACAATTTGCGACTGAAATAGAGGGACATTAGAAGCATACGCCACGACGAACCAATTTTCAGTTGGGGTCTTAAAAAACCAGCTGAAATGAAAGAATCACCTCATCAAGACCCTGGAAGCCAGACTAGCCACAGTAGCAGAGGTTGCCAAAGACCAGGCAAGTGTAGGAATAGAGTAGTCCAGGTTGGCCGATAAAAATGAGATAGAGCTTCTCAAGACTAAGCTCGAACAAGCACAACTGGTGGTTCGGGATGGTCATATGCAAGCGAGCCAGCAAAAATATTTGATTGAACAGCTGCAGGCTAGGGTGGAAATCGCCGAAAGCAAAGTGATAAATATCGGGATGTTCCAATCCTAGGTGATGGAGATTCAGAGCAAAGTCTCTGCGGCCCAATGAAATTTTCTCTCCAAGGTGGAAGTGATTCGGGACAACTGTTTGCTGGTTAATCAAGTGTTGGAGAATCTAACTGCTAGAGAAAGGGAAGCTAGAGAAGCACGGGTCACCTTCCAAGAGGCTGTGATAGCCACAAACAACAGGGATCCGGGAAGTACTCCCAGGTTCACCATTTCGAAGCAGGTTAGAGGAAACATTCTATTGAAAGAATGGGAGCACAACATCTCAGAAGGCAAGCTGCAAGCCAAGAGAGTAACGAAATCCTTAGAGGAGGCTTTTAGGTCTATAGATGGTAGTCTGCTAGGCATTGATAGCAGAGGTATTGTTGAGGCATTGGTTCAACTGAATCTGCCAAAAATCTCACTTGATCTAAGTGAAAGAAAGGAAAGAGATTCAGCCGAGATCTCACAAGTGACTATGGCGGACATAGTCCAAATAGACAAATGTATGATTAAACCAAGCACGCAATTATGTGCTATTGACATCATAGATAGACAGATGGAAGACAAGCTGCCACAATTAACCCGAGATTGTCACTCTTTTGAGGCCAACTGTCAAGCAGAACCGTCAAGGCTGATATCTCGGCTGGTTGAAAGATGTGTCACATGTACCGAGCACGCGCGAGGACAATTCTCTGGCACCAAGTGAAGACAAAGAAGAAGAAATGGAGCGATTTCTCTCCTCCCTATCATAACTGAAAATTTTGCAACGATTGAGATTCCATCTTATTGTAAAACTGTATAAACATACCATAGAAAGAAAGAAAAAAGGTTGGACCTTTTTGTGTCGATTGTAACAGAGTTTTTACATTTTGAGAGTTAATACAAATCAAATCTGAAGATTCTCAATTCCGTCACGACTGTGTTATGAGTTTATTTTCTTGTATCTCATATTTCATTTCATTTCATATTCGTATCTGATGAATGCTTCGCTATAATTTAGTACAACCTCTACTATAGCGAATAAATTTTTGTTTTCTATATTGTTTGTTGTTTTTCCTCTGTACCAGCTATCAGCAGGTATAAGACCATTCGACACTTTCAGAATTCTATATATATTTTATGCTTCATCGGGTTATTTCCTTACATTTTTCCTCTTCTTTTTACACGTGAGATTCTCCCTTGATAGGAGCCTTACTCGATAGACAGCTAAATGTTTTTCTCCCACCTCATACATTTTATTAAGATATAACTCAGTTATGGGAAAGAGCCTTTGATTTGCACCCCTATTTTATTCCTGAAACCGTAAACTCTCTTTTACACGACTGAATTGAGATAACACTTAAATTCTCCCTTTGAGGTTTCCTTATTTTACTGTTCCTCCATGAATTTCCCTGTACCAACACAGCCCAACATCGAACCCGGATTATCAAATCAAACGCACATTGCCTTAAACCTTTTCGATACCATTCTTAAAACAACCACTACCCAGGTTGAAATCAAACGTTCATGGGCAGGGATTGAACATGATATTAACATCCAGGAACAGTTAGAAGCTAGACAACGCCAACGCATAAATCTTCCTTAGTTTCCCTCGCCGAAGGTTGACGTTTCTCTATTCTCTACCCTTTACCCACTTTCGGATGCCTAGACACTGTACTTCTAAGCCTTAAGTACAGACTCTGGAACAACATATTTTTGGCGCTGTTGTTGGGGACCGAAGTTACGAAATATTTTTTCCCGGGAAAACGACATTTGTTTTTCGTTGAAAGTGTTACCCTTTGATAGTGAACAAAGAGTATGCGACAAAATATATGATAACAATCGACCCATAACATCAATTCAATCACTTTCTCCTCTTTAAGCGCAATCTCCTCCTCTGCTACTATTTCACCCTCCTTCATTCCCCAATATCATATCATATTCTCCTCAATGAGGAGAATATGATATCATATCATATTCCCCAATATCCAACCATTTTATATCATATCTGGAAAAGGGGGAGGATGTGAGCTTCCAGACCCTCAACCCTCTATTTCTATTTTTTATTGAGATGAGAGGGATGTGAGCTTCCAGACCCTCAACCCTCTATTTTTTATTTGATATCATACCAATGAGGTGGAAAAGGGGGAGGATGTGAGCTTCCAGACCCTCAACCCTCTATTTCTATTTTTTATTGAGATGAGAGGGATGTGAGCTTCTAGACCCAAATGAATCTTCTTATCAATCAATAAATATTTGAGATAACTAGAGTATGTTCCATTCTTCCATTTTCTTGGACTCCCCTGGTCATGGTTTATCTAGGAGATGATAACACCATGGCCTCCTCTCTTAGTACCATATCAGGCATATAGTCTAGGTTCATCCTTTGACTATCCATGTTTTCCAACACCTTGAAACACCTTTTATGCATCTTGTCCCTCCATCAAGTGGCCTATTAGTGCATGAATATCCTGGATGTGAATTGGATAAGATCTTTCCAACCAAATGGATTTACCATGCACTCT
Organism: Picea engelmannii; assembly: GCA_009831015.1. Lineage (NCBI taxonomy): Eukaryota > Viridiplantae > Streptophyta > Pinopsida > Pinales > Pinaceae > Picea > Picea engelmannii. The sequence continues at coordinate 61,111 of ML798342.1, read as the reverse complement.
ACTGATAAAACAAATTGTAGATTTGGCCACCTCCCCTATGGTGTTGAATACGGGAAAGTACAAAAAATTAGAGAGGTTCAATCCCACGGAGGCTCAAGAACGAGCTTCAATATGGAAGAAATATCTTCGAACTCTAGTGGAATTTGGTCCATTTATACCTCAGTCTTCATGTCGGGAAATAGGTCCCCATCCGAGAAGTTATTATCAACCAGTCTAGTGTGCTCCACTTTTCCATGAAAAAATATAATGATCTCTACTCATGGGTCACATAATTCAGTGGGCATGGACTAGTTGGATCTTGGAGCTATGAATTTGCTTCCCAATGTTTTTCCCATGATGGTAGATTATTTATGGCACACAAACATGATCAAAGGTCTAACTCTAGAACAATGGCGAACATTGGTATATCCTTTTTCAATTTCTCTAAGCTCTAGTGTAACTAATAGCTATTTGTAAGAAAAAAAAGTAAACTGTTAATAAGAGGAGATGGGGATTTAAAGATGTGAATAAAATTTACATTTGCGACTTATGAAAAAATAACGCCAAACACATGATGAATAATACACTAAACCACTTATAATTGCAACTATGTACATTAATAGAACCAACAATTGACTCAACACAACTGAAAAATACGTAAAATATCCCAATAACCTTCTTAATGAATACCCATTGAAATTCCCACTGAAATGGAATATGGCCAGACTACATGGATACAACAAATAGACACAAAACCCATTGATTACAAAACGTTCTAAAACTATAACCATGTTGTATGCTCAAATGACTCTCCCCTTATGACCCAATAGTACATGACTAACGTTTTCCCGACCACAAAGGGTCACTTAGTAGTGCAATAATGACTCGGTAAAATAAAATATTTGGATCCACCGACCACAGATGTTGATTAATATTGAAATGAATTATCCAAACATATCAAAACTTGAACAATTTATTTAAAACCAAATTTTAATAAAAAAATAGACGCAACACTAAAACTAGAACGAAAAACCTCCAACCCTACCCCACTCCCTCTGACAGGAGTGCATCAAATTGTCTTCAAGCAACCTAAACATAGAGCTTCAAGCAACTGTCATTCACTCATCCTGGTTTAAGAATTCTATCAAGATGGGCTAGTCATATTGCACTTGATTCTCTTATTTCTACAGCTATAAATGGACCCAACCAATGCATCTAAAGCTCCATAGGGTTCCTCAAATATTTACTATCTTAGAGAAAAACTAAATCTCCTTTCACAAAGGATTTGAACTTAATATGATGGTCATGCCACTATTTCTATCTTTCTTTCTCCACAAACTGGTGGAAATCGAACCTAGATTCTTCCAACTCCATCAGGTCGAGTAGTCTTTCCAAAATTGATTCTTTATTGGTAATCTGAGTAGAATGGGAAATTACAAACCAGGTATGACAAACTCTAAAGAAACAATAGCTTCTCAACCGCACGCCAACTAAAAATGAGTCTTCTTATGAAACCTCTTGGTAGTGGCCATGTATTGCCATAAAACAACAGGGACCCTCTCATTCCAATCATCCCTATTTGTGAAACAAACTTTAGTCAATCCCTTCTGCACAATTTTATTAAATGTCTCCATTGTTCCATTGGCCTAAGGGTGATAAGGGATACTTTTATGGCAATCGTCAAATCTGACACACCCCCCAACACACATGCAAAGAATATAACACATACCCAAAATTCCCCCACTTATTGTTTTCTTTGCATACAAGGGGTCATAGGATTACATAGTCAAAAATCCAGGGCATCAATGCCCATTTTTTCTCTACACCAGGAGAACTTCTCGATGCTCACAGAATTTGTCAATGAATCTGCAACATTCTTCAAAGTGTCAACCTTTTCCAGCAACACCTTCTTGTATTCAACCATGTCTCTCACAAAGTGATACTGAACATCAATATGCTTTGTCTTCGAATGATAAGTTGGGTTCTTTGCCAAGAAGATTGCACTCTGACTATCACAATCTAACTTTACTTCTTGTTATACCAACTCAATACTTGAACACAATCTTTGTAACCATACTACTTCCTTACATGCATGAGTGGTTTCCATATATTCAGCTTATGTAGTTGAGAGTGCCACCACAGCCTATCTATTGATCATCCAAATGATTTCTCCTTGAAATAGATTAAACACATACCCACTTGTTGATCTTCTACGATCTAGATATCCAACCCAGCATGCATCAAAAAACCCATGTATGTCCAACACTCTATCCAATCTTGGTCTTCCTTGGTAGCATAATCCATAACTAGAAGTGCCACACAAATATGTGAAAATCCTCTTTACTGTTGTCCAATTCTCCTTCCCTATTTTTGACATATACTTGATCAAAACGCCCACTGCATGTGCAATGTTCGTTCTAGTAAATACCATTGCATACATCAAAATGCCAATCACACTATAATACAGAACATGGGACATGTCCTATTCCTCATCCCGTGTCTTGGGACACTGATATGCAGATAAATTTACACCTACAAGAACAATAATCTTGATTGGTTTACTTTCCTCCATATTAAGCCTCTATAATATTGTCTCAACATATTTTCTCTTATTCAACTAGAGTATCTTGTTTGCACTATTTCTCTTAATCTCCATTCCTAGAATGAAGTTAGTAGCACCAAGATTCTTCATGTCAAATTTGGAGGATATTTGTAATTTCACCTCCTTGATAACATCCATGTTATTTCCTAACAACAACATGTCATCGACATACAACACTACATATATGAAGTGATTACCAACCTACTTGGAATATACATAGTGATCAACCCTGCTTCTCACAAATTCCAGTCCAAGGATGTATGTGTCAAACTTTTGGTACCACATCCTAGGTGATTGCTTCATACCATATAGTGACTTATTTAGCTTACAAACCGACTCTTTCTTTCCCTTCACTGCAAAGCCTTATGGTTGCTTCATGTAGATTTCTTCCTCTAGATCCCCATGTAGGAATATTGTCTTCACATCCATCTGTTCTACTTTAAAATCAAAAGCAACAACAACAGATAAAAGAAATATAATAGGAGTTAACTTGGCAACAAGAGAAAAAATTTCACCAAAGTCAATTCCATCTACTTGGGAATAACCTTTTGCTACTAACCAAGCTTTGTATTTCTCCACTTTTCCTTTTTCATTCAACTTCTTCTTAAACACCCATTTGCTTTCAATGGTATTTATTTCAGTTGGCAACTCAACTAGAACCCATGGCTCATTCTTATCCAAGGCATCCATCTCTTCAACCATGGCCTTCTTCCATATTTTACTATCCTTTGAATTCACTGCTTCCCTGACATTTCTGGGATCATCATCAGTAATATATAAAACAAAATTAGCACAAAAATCAGGTGGACTATACCTTTTTGGTTTCTTTCTTTCCCTCATTTATCTCCTCAATACTAGAGTATGAGGTTCTTCTTCTTCATCTTCTTTCGTTGATTCAGATTTTGCATCATCCAACTCAAACTCTATTTTCTCAATTCCTTCTCACCTTGGTAGGAATTGTTGTTTGGGAACATATTTAACCTCTCTAAAAACAACATCCCGACTGTAAACAATATTAGTTTCTAGGTTCTAAAGCTTATAGCCTTTCATACCATCTTTATAACCAATGAATATACACTTTTTAGCTTTATTATCCATCCTACTCCTATTTTCCTTTAGAACATGTACATAATCTTCACAACCAAACACTTTGATATGTTCAAGAGAGAGTTTCTTACCAATCCATACCTCATGCAAAGTTTTGTCAACCAACATTGATGAGGGTGATTTGTTAAGTTTTTACTATTGTTATTATATTATTTCCAAATTACATGAGCATTCAATGCATTTTCAAAACAACAACATAAAGAGGATCATTGAAAGAAACACAATCACAAGGTATGCAACATTTTGTCTTGGGAAACCCTCATGGGGAAGAAAACCCATCAAAAAATTCCTCAATAATAGATTTCCAAGACTAAGACCAAAAAACCAAGAATAAACCAAGACTGAGAATGTGCCTCTCTTCTCCTTCCTCCTGCAACTGCAACTGCCTTCAAGATATGTGCACTAGATGAGTGAGAGTGAGTGTGTGTAAGTGAGGGACCATCCTCACATATAAATACTAGTTGAGGAGGCGCTAGGGTTATGTCTCTTGGGTCGAATTCTTCTATAAATAGTTAAAACCACTTTATAAACACTAGGGGATGACTTTACAAATATCACCATATAAATATAGTTTGACCAATCCACAAAAGGGATTTGATCTTATACAAGACCCAACATTATCAATCCGAAAAAGGGGATTTGATCTATAAGATAATAACTCAAATATAATTAGAATATTCTTCGAAGTTACAATATTTCAACACTCCCCCTTAACGAGAAGGGTATTCTAATGACATGTCCCAATACAAAATCATCAAGAGAAGGAGAGGGCATCATCATCATCAACATCTGGAACACTGATTGGCACATCTATAAATCATCGTATTTTTTTCTCATCACCAATATTATCATTGTTTACAACATGGAGCTGGAGTAACATCATCCTCATCATCAGCAACAACAGCAACATGAAGCCGAAACATCAACATCAATAGTACGAAGTTGAAACAACATCATCAACAAAACAAAGTTGAAACAACATCATCAAAAACATGAAGTTGGAATAACGACATCATCAACATGTGGCAACAGAATGAGACAGGTGTATCAACAAAAACATTTGTGGTACTCTGACAGACTGTCCTTACCGGACCTTCGGGATCTGCCCAAGAATCATAATATTCCCTAGGATATAAAATTGTAACAAGCTAACACGTGGTACTCTGAAAGACCGTCCTTACCAGACCTTCGGGATCTTCCAAGGAATCATAAGATTCCCTAGGATATAAAATCCTAACGAATCTACCACTACTGACCACAACTGGCATATACATGCACAAGTACTCTGATAGACCATCCTTACCGGACCTTCTAGATCTTCCCAGGGATGATCAATCCCCTAGGATATAAAATCCTAACGGAGCTACCCATTGTTGGTCAGGATACCATAGTATCATAATCTTCACTCTCCCTTTCGAGGGAGGTCCTTTCGGACAACACAAAGATTGTCTCGAAAGTACTCAAACTTCACATGAGACAGAGGCTTGGTAAACACATCTGCAACCTGCTCATCTGTGCCAACATATTGGAGCTTTACAACTCCCCTCTATACCATATCACGAATGTAGTGATACCGGTTCTCTATGTGCTTCGACTTATCATGGAACACTGGGTTCTCCATCATCTTTATACAACTCTGGTTATCACATAGAATCAYAGTGGCTTCCATCTCCAGATTGAATAGACMTGTCAACAATTTTTKAAGCCATATGGATTCACAACTGGAGGAACATGTTGCAATGTACTTCAGAATCCATATGGATTCCAAAGTCATTATCTCCAGTATAATAGAGACCATAATCCAATGTACCCTTATGATATCTCAACACATGCTTTGCAGCTACAAGGTGAACATGTCTGGGATCCACCAGATACTGACTCAAGGTGTTCACAACAAAGCATATATCGGACCTAGTATTCTTCAGATACATCAATGATACAATAATATGTCTGTATAGAGTAGCATCAACCAACTCTGATGAAGTATCATCTAGGAGCTTCAAATTCGTTTCCATGGGTGTGTTCATGGATTTATATTCCAACATGTCAAATATCTTTAGTACTTCCCTTGGTTAAGGAAGATCTTCTCTAGGCTCTGCCAAACTTCAAGACCTAAGAAATAATGCATCGAGCCTAGGTATTTCATCTCAAACTCTACAATGAGCTTCTTTTTGCAATCTGTGATGAAATTTTATTCTCCAGTCAAGAATAAATCATCCACATTTAGTAGCAATATAACTGGCTCATCATTCATAACCTTGAAGTAAAGGTTAGGATCAACTTTACTTTTGGTAAATCCCAAGATCGTCAGGAAACTATCAATTCTACCATACCAATATCTAGGAACTTGCTTCAATCCATACAGGGATTTCTTCAACCTGCAGACATGAGTCTTTATATATTCAACTTCAAACCCTTGTGGTTGTTCTATATACACTTCTTCTTCAATAACACCATTTAAGAAGGTTGTTTTCACATCCATTTGGTGCAACTTCCACTTCATTTTGTCTACAAGAGCTACGATGGTTCTGATATAAGTGTATTTGTCTATAGGAGCAAATGTTTCTTCATAGTCAATACCTTCCTTTTGAGAAAATCCACGAGCCATAAATCTTTCCTTATATTTTTCAATACTTTCATTTGTTGCATGTTTTATTTTGTATATCCACTTGGAAGATACCACATATTTGTTCTTTGGTCTGGGAACTACTTCCCATACATAATTATTTATAATGGACTGATATTCTTCTTTCATGGCATCCATGTTGGTTGTGGAGCCTGATTATCTTCCTGATTTAGAGGTCTTTTACTTTCAGCCGTGTTTATACCCCATGAAGTATTTACACCCGAGAAGTATGTACACTCTTCCACGCAGGGGAGTGCATAGGGGGGGTACCTCCTCTGCGGGGGAGTGCATAGGGGGGTACCTCCTCTGCGGGGTTCTGCGGGGTTCGGGGGGGCTATCCCCTCGGCTGGGGGGTCTGGGGGCAAGCGACGGTTCGGGGGTGAAGCCCCCGAAGCAAAAATTGCCTTGTAAAAGTATATTGTAATTTCATTGTAAATTTGGACCATTCATTATAAGGTCACAGATCTAACGATAGAGATTATGTTAGGATTTTTTTTCCCTAAAAGGAAACCCTCTTTATGAGGGAAATGTATTGTGGCTATGTATGTTGGCGAGTATTGTATTCTAAGAGAGGAGACTATGAGAGAAAGAAGAGGAAGTTACAACGGGTTTTGTTGTAGGTTGTATCCCTTCATTTTGCTGGATAATAATAAAGAAAGGACATG